>WWET01004646.1:26637-45831 GCA_011038615.1 Limnodynastes dumerilii | reverse complement strand
CGGCACAATCCGGTTGAAATGCATGAAAGTTGAGCAAATATCGAGTATTAAATGACGAATTAACGCACACGTTTATATTTTGACTTGTGGAGCATAAATGTAAAATGCGCTGTTCAGCTAGTGCAGTTCTGCTAAAAAGTAGAGTGGAACGCGTTTAGAATTAGTATTATAATTCTTACCTTTTACTGACTGGAAACCTACATAGGAGCATATTCTATTCTGTGCAATGTGCCTCTGTAACGGCACATTGCGCAAATCTACATCGCTGATTTTTGTTCCACTCACCCCATGGAGCTGTGGGATAAAATCTGTGATGTTCAGCTACCATAATAGACTGAAATAGATGCACTTTGTGCCTAATTAAACTTTATGTAGTTAAACGAACATTTTTTGTAGAGAACCTAAAACCTGGATTTGTGGGGAATATATTGATCTGAATGCTACTCCCAATAATGGGCTTAGAAATCAATTTAAACAGGTCTATATTACATTTATTGAGGCTTCTAAACAGGAAAAGTGTAGGTGTGTTCCAAATCAACCAATCAGCATTTAGCTTTCATTTTCTGTTTGTTCGAAATAAAACAGAACGCACCTGATTGGTGGATTACAACTCCACTTTTACATTTGAGGACTTTCCAGCAGAGTTGAATAAAAAAAAAAACCCCTTTTCATTAGCTGTGTTTACTGTATAACTGCATTGCTTACATTGAGCTCCAATGTATAATAAGAATTTGGTTTGTCCTCATGTAGTGTGACTGCTATAGTGAATATGCCCTGATTATTGTAAAAAGTAAAATTACGGGTTGGAGTGTGACTGCAGAGAGCTACATTAGCAGGGAGCTTGTACTGTGCACGTCTCTGGAGTACATAACACAAACAAAATGGCCGCCTGGGGAAAGATAAGTGCTCCCTCCTAAATCCAGCCAAGCTGCAGAGCTGTCCTAATTCTTTGTTGTTAGCCCCCTGGGCCTTTCATGATGGCTTTCCACCAATAATAGCTGGTCCCTCCCTACCACAGAGAATCTGTATAATGATAAACACACTATGGCTTTCTTCTTTCCAGTCACTGCCTACCTGTGCAGCTGTTCTCTTATCTTTACTATAACTAGATATGCACAGGCCTCATCCATCTTGATTGGAGCGTGTTATGTTTCACCTGGTCTCCTTTGTTGGCTTATCCAAGAGTCGGGTGGTGTTATGTGGGATCTGTTATAGCTGTTCCTTTATCTTTGATTCCCCCCCTCGTCTGGAATTCTGTGCTATCCACACCTATTAATGTTAGTTCTATTTTCTAATTTGTGTGCCAGCTACCACGAGACCTCAAATAGACAGAAACAGACCGTTTTAAGGGATTTAAACCCTCCAGTCGTGTTTTTTCTTCTTATTTTATTTCTGGACACTTTTTTTTCTTTTATACAAAAAATAATTACAAAATATTAATCAAAATTTGATCTACTTATAAATCAGACAAATCATGGTATGTGGTCAATGGCTGCCTGCTAAAATAGGTACACGTGCTTAATTAAGATGACCCACTTGGGTTCTGTATTTGTTCAGTAATATAAATAGCTGTTTGAGTATTGTGTTATTCACAATGGATTACATTCTTAAGCAATCTGCTCATATCATAGGAACATTAATAGTGTCATTACAGCACTTGGGCTCTGATCCGGGATAATATAGGTGTAGTTAGTACCATTTGTTTATTGGTGACATAATTGTGTACGACGGGCCACTTACACGTTCAGAATGAGTAAGTACTTAGCGCGTGTGTTCTGCGCATGTGCGAACGTGACGGTTATGCATCGGAGCCGTAGATAGAAATTTAAGCGCCAGGGGCAGAAAGGGAAAAAAAAAGTAACCAGTTACAAATGAACTTACTGGCGACCTGATCGGAACACACTGTGTAAGATTCTGAATTACGCAACGTAACCCATTCTGATGGCAGGGAGTGGCGCCTCCCCATGCGTACAGCGCGGTGGGCGGGGGCAGGTATTTAAATCACACATCAAAGCCCTTGCATATGATCCTCCGTTACAAACAGTCCCTTATGCGCAGGGGCATGTGTTTAAACGTTAAGGTAGGGTTCAGGGCATGGAAGCTCCGTATGTGTAAGGGAAGCGCACTCCCATCGCACGTACAGAATATAGAATCACACTTTGCGGAAATTCGCCTTTTCCGCTGCGGAGACTTACGAACGTTGGCTGGATTCACGATTAAGAGGGAGTTGGGTGTCGCCGGATTCACACCTAATTCACCCGTACAGTTCCGCAACCTGCCCCCGTTTTAAGGAGCCTAATGTAAGTAACCGTGCGTATTTTCCTTCTTAAGAGGGAAAATACGCACGGAGGTTCCCTTGCCGCGTCCTCCCCGCCTCCTTACCATACTCCCCTCCCACTTTTCCCCAAGGCGGCACTGACACGTCTCCTTTTATTTAAATCACTACGTACGGTCTTTGAAGCGGCGTGCCGTAATGATTCTCCGTGCCCAGATGCTACGCACATCGCGTAGGCAATATGACTATGCGTGCTGCAGCTCATGCACCCGCATATTGTTACGCTCCGGCTTCTATGGTGTGAGTCAGGCCTGCTGTGTGTATTATAGTCTGGATCCGGCCCCTTGTATGACCCCTTCTTCATTCAGAGTGTGGCAGGTGGGAAATTTACTTTTTGCTTGTCCTGCATTATGTATTCATAGAAAATCGTCCTTCTGGGATGTCACCGCTTGAGTGACCTCTAAAGGATATCACAGAGGGCACACGACTGATAAGGGAAGGGCAGCCTGAACTTGGCATAGCAGATAAAATGCCAAATGTCACAAGTTCTTCCGAGATATGGTCCTTTATATATGAGACGGCTGCAACGTAACTTTTTCATAGAGGATGGACTAGTCATTTATGTTTAGTTGTTGCCCATTAGCAACTTATTAAGTCGCTTTGTTGTGTATGATCTACACATTCATGAATAGTGGTTGATTCACAGACTGGAGAGCTAACAGACTTGGAGGGTCTGATTCAGGGGTGAGCGCAAATGGACAGGCGTTGGTCGTGCTGTAGATGCGTTTGGAAACATCGCGCAGGACGCGTGCAATGCAAAAGCGAACACAGTGATGGCCTTTGAATTGCAACCAATCACGGCTCACAGCCACAAAGCTCAAAGCAGTCACATGGTCTAACACATTGTGCAAGAGTAGTGCTGGCCACGCCCTTGCTGTACATTGACTGCATCCCTCCGCCCCCTTCCCTCCTCAACACGCCCCTAAAAGCGCAAGCCGCCGCAGCTCCTGTTGCGCTCATTTCTAAATCGGCCGTGACTGCGCGCACTTCAGTTCTGGGCATGTGCAGTAGAAACATCACGTCACATGGTGGACACCGACCTCTGGATAGAGACGTTAGTGGATAGGTTAATCATGGAATTCTTTGCCCCATTCTGTCGCATATTTGGTAGTTTCTAGAGCCGCTGTGTTACAATATACCTATAACCTACACCTCTACCCAAAATATACCTTATACCTATAAAGCTAAATAGTTGCTGATCTGCAATGTGATTGGTTATTAGTTAAAGTTGACTCCTCCGTCTGCATGAGTAGAAAGCTGAGCCCTTTCATCTGATGAACATGCAGTCTGGCACTTGGTAGACAAGGTTAGGTACGTGTAGTTGTATCAATGCTCCCTTTGCACGATGTCTCACATTGATCGTGTGCCCACTTTTCTTTAGGATATAGTCGTCGGGTGCAGAGTCCGAGCTGTAAAAGCAATGACACGCTCAGCGGCATCTCATCAATTGAGCCAAGCAAGCATTCAAGCAAACACTCGAGCTCTACTCACAGTCTGGCTTCAGTAAGTACTACTGGTTATCATTTCCTCTGGTGTTTAAATGCATGGAGAAGATAGCAATTAGCGTTGGTCTACTCCAGTGTTAGCTAACCTGTGACACTCCAGGTGTTGGGAAACTACAATTCCCATCATGCTTTGTCAGGTATCCGATATGCTTTTGCAGTTAAGGCATGCTGGGACTCATAGTTTCACAACACCTGGAGTGTCACAGGTTAGCCAACACTGGTCTAGTCTGTATTGAGATAGTATGTTCTGTAGGCTTTTGAGGCTTCTCTTATGATGCTTTCTGTAGATTAGACCTGGTGTTGTGAAACTACGAGCCCCAGCATGCTTGGTCAAGTATCAGCTAGACCTAGGCAGTCAAAGCATGCTGGGAGTCGTAGTTTCACAACACCTGGAGAGTCACAGGTTGTCCATGCCTGGATTAGGTATTCTGATTGGTGGGCTGAGAGAAGATGGCACGCCTGGGCAATTGGGCATGACAGGTTAGCGGTTGCCACTTCATATTTTGTTCCAAGCCCCTGTTCTGCAGAGCAGGCATCAGAACAAGAGTGTGGGTATAGGAAAGCTGAATTGGGAATACAATTGTAGACATAAGCTGAGTGACCTGAAGGGGGCGCAGGAGATCCCAGCACTCCTGATATAGAAGCATCGGCTATGTTAAGTCATGTCTGCCGTATATATGAACTTTATTACACTGTGAACATGATGTTGTGGCACATACTTGTCTCTTCTCTTTCCTGTTGGTCAGGTGGTGGCTGTCAACTCCTCCAGCCTGAACGCAACGTCCCTGGCACCCTGGGAGTCTGCAGAGGTGGATGAACAGTTGGCAGCAGATGATTCCAATGCAGAAAATCTTTATATACAAGGTACGATGGAAGATACCGAGGAAGCACATGATCTGTATATATAAATAAAACAGAATAGTTGTGGAAGGTGACAGACTCGGACCCTGTAGCAAGGAGGCGATGGGCAAAGTCTGGATGGGCAGGTCTGGGGGGGCAGAGCGCTGCCTGACAGAAGCTGACAGCTTCAAACTGCTCTTGGCACTCTATGCATCAATCATTATTCTGCTTGCACAGGGGGCGGAAGGAGGCGGGGCTCGAGTCTGGATGGGTGGAGCCAGGTAGGACTGGGGGCGGAGTTGGTGGGCTCGCTGCCTGATAGAAGCTGTCAGAGACTGACCGCTTAAAACGGCACTCCAAGTATGAGTGCTGAGCGCTACAGCGCTATACATACAGTACAGACACTCATACATGGAGTGCCAGCCTCTGACAGCTTGCTTACAGCGCAGGGGGATGGGCTAGTGGAGATGGCAAGCGCTCTGATACTCCTAAGCAATGCTATGTGTTTGGTGCTGCTCACATTTTCCCATTGACTGAAAGGGTTAAACGGTATCTCAGAGGTTAACAAACACTTGTCCCCTGCATGAAACGCCTGCCATTGTTTCAGGAATGGAGCTGTTTGAAGAAGCTCTGCACAAGTGGGAGCAGGCTCTGAACATCGGGCAGCGGTGCGGCTCCAGCACCCCAACGGCTCAGGCTAGTGAGCTTAACGACAGCCGCTCTGAGGGCCCACCCGAGGTGAGGACACAGCAACCAGTGGCTAATTCTGCGTAAAGGAAAGGTCGCCCTCTTGTGGCCGAACTGCACACAGTTCTGTTGTGGGTCTCTACATTCACGGATGAAAGAAACTTTCATTTATTATTTTTAATCTCAGGGTTCCCAAAGTCGAGATCTCTCTGGCAAACTAGAGGCCTTGCTGAATCGTGCCTACAACTTGCAGGAAGATTTTGGAGGCAGCGTGCCCCCTGATAACATGCTGCTGGACCTCGGTGAGTCACAAAGGTTCATGCTCCTTGTTATCTGCCTTATTATTAGAGATGGCTGCACACTATAGAATAATCTGACGAATCCGCCGATTGTAGTGTAGCAGCATGGAGCCAGTGGTCTGAACGCCAACAGTCTGGTTCACAAATGTATGTGCTTTGGAGAGACACAAGCTTGGTCCCAGCCTTTGTGTGTGTTCTTTTCATTATGTGTAGCCCGTGATGTCTGAAGCTGGCCATACACAAAAGCGATTATAGCTCCCACCGGGAGATGTCTGATAATTGGACAATTTTTCCCCCAGGGAAAGGTCCTGGTATAGGAGCCACTCGCCTCTCCTGCTGGAAATGATCATCCTAGCTGAAGAGGGAGGGAATGCAGAGATTGACAGGATGCTCTTGTAGCTGATTGGCAGGAGGCCCATGCAGCTGATTGGCAGGAGGCCCTTGCAGTTAGCTAATTCGCTGGCTGTAGAAACTCCGGTCAGTAGAGTGTCACCTCCACCTCCTGACCAGAGTTTCTCCGTCTGTCTGACTCCGTAATTACCGACAGGTATAGCAGTAATATAGTAATGGAAGCCCTGTATCTCTTGCAGAATGCAGATCTTTCGTTCTATTATTACGATAATTATGGAGTCAGACTCTGACCAGGAGGTAGAGGTCCGTTTATTGAAAACGGTCACACGCTACTCACTATCGGAAGACGATAATAGTTTGTGATCAAAATGATAAAATTGCCGTCCCTTTCAATGTTCCTATTGTATTTTTTATACCCTCATGTAACTGTTATAATACTGGATAAGAAAAACATGGAAAATACTTGCTAATGACTTTTATGTGGCCATCACATCCCTCCAAGAATATAAACACACAGCAATAACCTCTTGATCACATGATGGGCCTGATTCAGAGGCTGAAAATAAGAACTTAAAGTTACACCTGGGCAAAACCATGTTGATTTCAGGGGGAGTCAAGTTAATTTTATTCTATGCAACATCACCTTTTAACTATAATACTGTTGCAACAAATGAAATTTGACTCCCCCTGAAATCAACATGGTTTAGCCCAGGTGTCACTTTAAGTTCTTATTTTCAGCCTCTGAATCAGGGCCGATTTGTCTTACCGCTTGTCTGTCTGCAGAAGGATCTCTGCTGTTCTCCCATGTGGAAGGCCGGAGGTTGTTGCGCAGAGACGATGAGGTCAGCACCATATCAGAGGACTCCTTTTTCTCCGCAGCCGAGGTAAAAAAAATTATAAAAAAATCTGTCTTCTGATCTCTTGATGTTTTTCTCTTTTCTTTGTAAATCAAAACCGCTTTGAGTTTCTGTTTCTATAAACGTGTAAGCCACGTCCCAGCTCATTGGCCCGTATTCAGAGTACCGGATGTATAACCTATACGTCCGGTGTTTAGCGATCTTTACTACTGCGCATGCGCTGTAATTTTTTAACGTAATCTACGTATCTTTTTCATACGTAGATTGCGTAAATGAGACCGCATTTACGCAATTTACGTAAGAAAAAGGTACGTAGATTACGTTAAAAAATTACTACGCATGTGCAGTAGTAAAAAATCGATAAACACCGGACGTATAGGTTATACATCCTGGATCAGTCTGTGATTTCCCCTGGATTACAGCATTAGCCTGTGTATATAACGAACCTTAAAGCAGTTACCATGACCATAGAATGCTCATTGGTGTATACAGCACAGACCTGACCATTTCCTGTACGGCACTTCCTGTCTTCCATACAACGAATGAGAAATGTGTGTCACATACAGCCCAATAATCAGGACTATCCTCCTACATCCCTGCACTGATCCTAACAGCATGGAACCAGCGTTGGTCGCATTGTTCAGGAATTCTGAACAATCCGATTATCGGGTCAGTTCGTTTTAGGACCATTGTCGCCATGCCTACAAATCTGTCCTTTCCACACACTGCCGTATAACGGTGCTATTCAGTCTTTAGTATCATGTAGACAGCCACAGTTGGCATCTAGTCACTGTTTCAGCAATCACTATTTCCTACAGTGATACAGCCAGTACCATAACGACGGTTGGATCATTGCAGACCAGATCTGTATTTATATTTACTGTTCCCAGTACTTGCAGAATTTTACTGTGCCCGGTACCTTCTTTGCTCTGTTGTGCTTCCCCAGTTAGGGGTGAGGGCTGGGGTCAGGATTATTTTAATGTCGAACAAACATGTCAGAAGTACAATATTTGAATTCAGATCAGTGGAATAAGCAAACCACAACCGCTGCAGTCTGATCTAAGGCTGGGTGCACACTGGGGCCTTCTCAACCGATAATCTTTCCAATCACACAATCAAGAGTGTTTCCCCAGAGTTTTTACCAGTGTGTACAGTCCAGAGATGCTCAAAGATCTTTTGAAATGGTCTGATCTTTCCAATAATGGAAAGATGTCTTTTGCTTTTTGCCAGTGTGTCCTGTGTCTATGAGGAGATCTGTGGACAGTACACACTGGTCAGATATCTGGTGAAACGGCCTTTTCATTGTGTGATTGGAAAGATTATCTGCTGAGAAGCCCCCAGTGTGTACCCTGCTTAATGAAGGTCTTTTGACCGCACTACACCACATACAGGAAGCAAATCTGTAAATGCCATATGAGCAGGAATCTTACACGAAACGTTACAAGCTCGATTATTGTATAATGGATAGCCAGCATTCTATTATATTTATGCTTAGTGTAATAATTCCTTTATTGGTTCATTTATTTGGCACACAATCAATAATAAGAGGATACAAATAATAGCAGAACGGCAGAGCATGATTGGTGATAGTGCAGTAAAACGATGATCATCACTGAGACTTGTGCTAAATGATTAGAGTTCTACCATTAAGTTTCATTCTCTGTTTGTATCTGCCTCACCTTGATCACATGACTGCATTGCACCCTGGCGATTGGTTGTGCCCAGCAGACTTTTGTAAGGTAGTGTATAATCCTACGTATATATGTGTGTTGCTTTTCAGCTGTTTGACACTTTACAAGTGACTGAGGGGCCTTTTATACCACCCAAGCCAGCAGCGGCGTATGAAGAGGCAATGAGGCTGGTGCAGGAAGGGGAAGTGACTTGTAGGACGGTCAGGTAATTATTTGCTTTTGTACTGATTTGTTTAGGGCAGGCTCTTAGGTTGCTGTTTGACTACGTGTCCCAGCATGCTCTGCTTGCAATTTGTTTAAAATACTGTACATGGTTGAACCTCAAGCTCCACAGCCCCTGGGGACTCAAGTTTGTTGCTGTTGGGATGAATTTGATTTTAAGAGCCCTGTTTTGCAATACTGAAACACTTTATTTACAATAAAGTTGTAATTGTGCATCATTTTTTTTTGCTTTATGTGTGTGTCTTTATTTAATTATCTATTTGTGGTTGTGCAGCCAATAGCATTCTATTTACAGCAAGTTAACTTATTATAGTGGGGGTGCTTCTTTGTCTTGCATAATATGATGTGACTGACGCTCATCTTTTCTGCTAACCACCACTGATAGGATGGGCAGCTTCCACTCCTGTGTCTATTGGCCAATCAGAGTGTAGACTCTAATAAATACAAGACTAGAGCCAATCGCCCTGTATCAGACTACTGTAAAATATGTTTGCTTAAGTGGCAATTGTTTGGTTTGCTTTATAAAAATGTATGCTGTAACCTATAATGCTATAAATAACCTGCCTTATATTTGTGCTCTTATTCTGTCTGTCTGTCTGTCTATCTATCTGTTGGGTGTGGGTCCCAGCTTAGAATGTTAGTTTCGAACTGGCTGGGATTTCGATTGCATAGGCCTCAATGAGGCATTGCAATCGATCCACAGAGCACCGAGCTTTCGGTGAAATATGTTTGCTTAAGTGGCAATTGTTTGGTTTGCTTTATAAAAATGTATGCTGTAACCTATAATGCTATAAATAACCTGCCTTATATTTGTGCTCTTCTGTCTGTCTATCTATCTATCTATTGGGCGTGGGTCCCAGCTTAGAATGTTAGTTTCGAACTGGCTAGAATTTCGATTGCATAGGCCTTGATGAGGCATTGCAATCGATCCACGGAGCGCCGAGCTTTCGGTGCTCCGAAAAGTAAGTAAAAATAGTCCCCCCACTCCTTCCCCTAATTATAACCCTAACCCTCCCTTCCTGGCAGCCTAACCCTAACCCCCTCTTACTTGCAGCCTGACCCTAACCCACCATCTCCTGCAGCCTGACCCTAACCCTCCCTTCTCCACAGCCTGACCCTAACCCTCCCTCCCCTGCAGCCTGACCTTAATTCTCCCTTCCCTGCAGCCTGACCCTAACCTTCCCTACCCTGCACAGAGAGGTTATTCGCCTGTACCTTGGTCCGGCGATATCGGCGGCGGCAGTGGTATTTCCAAAGGAGAATGGATGAAGTATGCCGAATGGCATACTCACCCATTCCGAAAAAATATCCATCTATCCATCTATATCATCGCCCCTTATAATAATGTTGATGGTACATATTTGTGTGCTATGGACACCTTCTTTCATGCTTATGTTTATTATAACATTGAAATTTCAGATGTTTAACTTATGCCATTTGTTGTTCACATTGATGTTTTAACAAAAATGAAGCTACGTCTCCCAGCACACTTTGACAGCATTGGGATTTTTGATACCTGATAAAACATTCTGGAAAGCTTTATTTCAAAACACCTGGAGAGCCACCGGGCCCGTTGCTAGATGCCGAATACTGTAATATTGTCCCATGTGCTTTATAATTTCAGAACGACATTGCTGGGATGTTACAACGACCAAGACTTCCTTGCAAAACTGCACTGCATTCGCCAGGCCTTTAAGGTAATAGGACTTTCCTGAAGACAACAAAGGTTTTTTTGTATGTAAACTGTAAGGAGGATAATAAAGAAACTTTACTTTGACTGTTTTCAGCTGCTACTTCAAGATGAAAGGAACCAGCTGTTTTTTGGGGACGTTGGAAAGCAGATGGTGACTGGGCTTATGATTAAAGCTGAGAAGGTATTGGATGGATGAGAGGGAGCTAAGATCATGTTTTGTTAGATATTTTGAGTTGCTGATTACTTTACTTTATTGACTTTTAATTGGTTTGTAATATTCACTTTTTTTCAGAACCCTAAGGGATTCATTGAAAATTATGAAGAGATGTTGCGCTATGCTCTAAAGGAAGACACGTGGCCCACCACACAAAAAGAACTTGAAGGACGTGGGGTAAATACCTGACTTAATGTTTTGGGGAATTGCCTTGTGTATTGTGCTCTGCAAGCAATGTTGGCTGGAGGACCAATGAGCTTCCCTTAATCAAAAGGAGGAAATCGCATGACAGTCCATATTGACCAAGCCACCAATTGTGTCCCTCCATCCAATGTAGATTTTTTCGGTCACATTTGAGGGGTTTTCAGAACCTTTGAGAACCTTCCTTCCATAGATTTGCTGTATGGAGCAACAATATCTTTTCCAAATCTTAAAATAAACCACATTCTCATTGGATGGTACAAAAACTAGGGGAGGTTCTACTAGTAGGACATTGGTCGTTTACTTCAATCCCTACCTCATTGGCTTGCTAGAACTCCATTTTCGATTAATTTTTCTTGGTGGCAAAATCTTTTTTTTATATGGATGCCCCCTTACATCCACATGCTCCATTACTCAGTGGCCTAAAAGAACAACGTTTCCTCTTGTTTCCTCTTACCCCTATCCGGGGCCAGATATCCCAATACCAAATCTCCTTCACCAATTGCCTCCAACTCACAGTTGGAAGCATAGTATGCACTTTCCTTGGTTGATAGGAGACCTATTAGTAAGTGGCTGCTTACATCCAGTATTTTATTGAAGCATTTGATGCCAGAATAGATTATATTGTTCAGGAGTAATATTCTCTGATGATTGGGGGAGTAAGAAAGCCATACAACCATTTCTGATCACCAGAGATCATCTCCCTGGGTATCTGGTGGATAAAGCAAACATTCAGAAGATTTGGATTGTTTTAGATTCATATCTATTACCCCTTTTGCATCACCATCAAAAAACCCGGGTTATTTCCAGGGCAAAGTTCAACTACCCGGGTTGAGGTATGGTGTAAAAGGTTCCGGGGTCCAGGAAGAAAAGAATTCCCCGGGTCAGCCCTGCAGTGTGAAGCGTCTTCTCAGGCTCTCTGACCACAGGATGATCTGTTGACACGGCAATATTCCGGGTTCACAGACTTTTTGCAACCTCTGCTCTGTTGTAGCCGAGGCAAATAAATACATATAGAAGACCTTTGTAGAGCAGGTTTCACCTTCTAAGATAATCTGTCCGATCAGCTGATTATTGACTGTTCTTCCAGTTATCATGTGTAGCATATGGCATGGATTGTTGGATGTGATGGAGTCTTGACACACTCTACAAAAACTCTCTGACGCAATAAATGGATTGTTCAGAATTCCTGAACGTTTCGTCCACTGCTGGCCCAATCTAAGTAGAATCAGAGAAGGGTCATGGGGAGATGTCCACGACTGAGTATTATATCAGTCGCTGTAGACATTGCATAGTGTGTAGCTGACATAACAACAATCCCCTTGTTCTGGGATTATTTCGTGTACTTTCACTGTGACTAAGCACTGCCCTGTTCTGCCCAGGTGGTCTCCATGAATTTCTTTGACATTGCACTGGATTTCATCCTAATGGATGCCTTCGAGGACCTAGAAAACCCGCCTAGCTCTGTGATCACTGTGTTACGTAATCGCTGGTTGTCCGACAGCTTCAAGGAAACGGTAAGCAGAGAGGATACATGACTCCTAATAGGCCTTCATATAATCTGTATGTGTGCAGCATGTTTCCCTATGGTTGTTCTTGCATACATAGAAGTAACGGCAGATAAGAGCCACATGGCCCAATCAGTATGATTTTAGGATATCCTTTTATTTATATCATATTTATCCCAAGCAATATTTAAACTGTTCTACTGTGATAGCCTCTACCACCTGAGATGGAAGGTTATTCCACGTATCAACTACTATCGGGCCGTATTCAGAGATCTGTTTTTTTTGCGGATTTCCTTGCTTATTTTTAAGTACGTTTTAACTGCGCACACGTAGTAACTTTTTATACGCTGTTCACGTAGACTATACGCGCGGAAGAGTCTCATGGACGGACTTGTGAATCGGAACGTGGGTAAATACGCACAGAACTCCCACGGAAAAATACGCACAGAGGAATTTACATAGAAATGTGCGGGGGGCCATTTAAATAAAAGGGAAGTGGGCGCGATTATAAAGATACGCACGGACGGAGGACACACGCTCGGAAAAGGCCACGGAAAGTTTCAGCTGGTCTATGGAGGCGGAAGTCTCTTTGGGCACGGATTAGCAAGGGGAGTGACTGTGGTTTTGGTGGGTGTTATTTGCTGCGTCTAAGCATATATTTGTGCTCCCATCGCAGCGCGGAAGTCTGAATACGGCCTCTTCTTCTTAATATACTGAATAAACCATTGTTGTTCATGTCTCCAGCAATAGCTCAAGTTAATTGAACAATAGCAATGCTAACAAGTTGCAAAGCTTCAGTATGATAACGGACTACTGGTTTAACCATATCGGGCAGTACGTATTTTCTGAATGGAGTGTGTGAAGCTGGAACGCACTTATAGTTTTAACTCCCGATCTGACATCTTGACAAACTGCAGTAACAATCTAAAGCCCAGACCTGCTTAACGATATCCCCGTACACACCGCTCTTTGTTTTCCTGCGTATCGTTTACAGACTCTTCCCATGAACCTTTGCAGCAACATGAATGGGAATCGGTGAAGTGAAGTTCGTTTGTCAGTACAGAGTGAAGTTTTCCCCAGATATTGGGACATCGCTGATCACAAAAATTAGGAGTTTCCAAAATCACGATGCAATGCAGTTTTTTTACAATTTTACAGCATCGTGCGATAGTACACACTGGAGACATGTCGAAGCTTATCCCACGATGATAGTTAGATAACAGTCCAGTGTGTTCCCAGCTTTAGATCACTTTGAAGTGGACCTTAATGTATAGGATGGGGGTCTAGGCAGAACTGATCTGATTATTCAGGAAAGCAGTTGCTCTATGCACTGTCAGGGTCTTAGCTTACCCATGTGGCCTTGCATCTCTGAAAGCACATCCCTCTTGTATTATTGTATGTTTTATTTCATTGCCGTGTTTCAAACGTATCGGACGTTCTAAAATCCAGATTGTAAACCTACGTCGTTTGTTGAAATAAAAGCCCAGACTTTTTATTAAAAATGTGTTCCAGATATTTCTAACCACTATTTATTTATTGTTGATATGTTGCAGGCATTAGCGACCGCTTGCTGGTCCGTTCTAAAAGCAAAACGGAGGCTACTGATGGTAAATACTGTTGTACTTTCTTGGTAATGAAGATGACTGTTTCGAAATCTATTCCATAAGCTGCAGTGATCAGTGAGAGCCAGATGATTTGATTATTGTTTTCCAATTCTTTCTTATGCTAATGATTTGTGGACAAGTCAAAACAACCTGTAGCCAATCAGGTAATGTGAATTCTCACAGCAGCACAGGTTATTTAAGATGTCTCCAGTCAGCGCTGTTTGTGATTCTTGTAGTGTGGCATTATAGAAAATATTGAGTAATTGTTGGATGTAATATTCCTCTATATTAAGTAAAGGTGTAGATTGCTAAAGCTTCTGAAAGGAAACCAGTGGGTCTATAGCAACCAATCAAATTCTAGCTGCCATATGTAGTATCGTGTTTGGAAGCATTAGTAAATCAGCCCTAGTCAGTACAACTGATTTGATCAATAGTAATTGTGATGACTGTGAGGAATCTTCATTAATTATTGGGTGTGTTGATTATATGTACATAGTATGTGTATATCTTATAATCGGACTTTATCCAGACTTAAGAAGGAGCTTGAAATTAAGGACCTGATTCACACTTAAGAATCTTCTTAAAATAAGAATTTAAAGTCACTCCTGGGCAAAACCATGTTGATTGCAGGGGGAATTAATTTAATTGTAATTGCAGGGGAGTTATATTTCATCTGTTGCAAACAGTATTAGAGTTGGGAGGTGATATTTCCTATCCCAAGTCTAAATAACAGTGTGATAGTAACGCTGGTCAGTATCTGTGTGCAGTAAGCAATTCAAAGATATATCTCTGCATGCAAAGAATACAATTAACTTGACCTCCCCTGCAATCAACATGGTTTAGCCCAGGAGTGACTTTAAGTTCTTATTTTAAGAAGATTCTTAAATGTGTATCAGGTCCTAAGAGAGGAAGGTTACTCCTGGGCTAAACCATGTTGATTTCAGGGGGAGTGAAGGTAATTGTATTCTGTGCATGCAGAGATATATCTTTGAATTGCTTACTGCACACAGATACTGACCAGCGTTACTATCACACTGTTATTTAGACTTGGGATAGGAAACATCGCCTCCCAACTCTAATACTGTTTGCAACAGATGAAATATAACTCCCCTGCAATCATCCAGGCGTAACTTTCCTCTCTTAATTTCAAGCTCCTTCTTATATCTGGATCCAGCCCATTATATCTAACCCGAACTGTTGTCTGTTGTTCCTTTGTTTTGTTTTTTAATCAGGTTCCAGATGGCTTCATATCACATTTTTACTCCGTATCGGAGCATGTCAGCCCCATATTAGCATATGGATTTCTCGGGCCGAAAGAGAATTTGACAGAAATTTGTAATTTTTTTAAGGTAACTAAAGGGGAAACGTGGGCAATCCAGTGGTCCGCTAGGTACATGAATGGGCTTACACTCTATTCATATTTTTTTTTCAAAACCATAAAAAATACACTTGTGGTGCTGCTTAGGGTGTTTACATTGGATCTACTATGTAAGTACTAAAGACCTCACCATTTAGGGCATAGATTAGGGCAGAACAGTGGCTCAGAGAGTAGCACTTGTGTCTCATAGTGCTGAGGTCATGAGTTCGATTCCTGGACTAGGCCTATACTATATAAGTAAGCATTACTATTAATAACAAGGAGGGATGCGGACCAAGTGGGAGGGCACTATGCAAATAGTACAGTGGGGGGGCTCGGAGGGATGGTAGGAGACAGATGAATCACTGTATCATACAGATGAATCATCTGTACCAGCGGGTCAATCTGCGGCACTCCACCTATAGGTGACATAATGATGTGTGGCATCACATTGGGCACATTATAGGCACTGTACATTGTATTATTATTGTATTTGGTACAAGGGAAACAAGACAAACACCTCTGATCATTCCTGTCTGTCTGTCTGTCTTTCCTAGTTAAGATGAACTTACCGTTGCAATAAGGGGCAAGAAAGTTGTCACATGTAATTATACTGCCATCTACTGGCTAACAAGCATTGTTTCCTCTCCTTGTTCCCCAACAGTACCAGATAGTTCAGTATTTAAAGGACATGTTTGACTTGGATAAAGTGAGATACACCACAGTTCAGTCATTGGCAGAAGACATCCAGCATCTGTCACGCAGACGGAGCGACATCCTTCTCGGATACCTCGGTGTGGACGCTTTGCGGGAAATAAATGGGGACGTCCCTTCCGGAAACAGAGCACAAGATCTCCACCTCTAACTGAAGCCATAGATATGACTTCTAGAATGTAGAGAAACGATGAATCAGGGGACCCTAAAACTCTTCATTGTGTAACAGCTTGATGCCACTTACCAATCAGAAGACTTATAGCATGTAGGTGGCACCTGTGTACAGATAAGAGGAGCCTTGTGCACCAATAAGACGAGGAAATGCTGGAGACTTCTTTTTTTTTTTTTAAACTATCTTTATTTAAATTTTTACTTGCACAATTTTATGTCCACTATTCTCCTTGTCCAGACACAGAGATCACACAACGATGTTTTAATCTATTATTTCAATTCTAAAGCATTTTAGACTTTCTATGAAGGTAAAAGACTAAGGTTTAGAATTAGATGTTTGTTTTTGTATGTGAATGTTGTCTAGTCCACTGTAGATTTACGTTTTTATAGCGAATGTATATTAAAATGTGAAAAAAACCAACCTGAATATTGTATGCAAATAGCAGGACATTGTGTAATCTGTTTTAGTGAAATAAGCCTTTTAGTTTGCAGTGTCTGTACAGAAAGGCCCTGATTCACACTATTTTTCCTAAATGACCTACTACACTTGCGCAGTAGTGCATTTGCACAATCTACTTACCAGTTAGGTACGTAGATTGCCTCCGTGCGGTCTTTAAAGATCGCACGGAATAGTTAAGATAGAAAGAGGCTGAGTAATTCTTCCTCGGGGAGTGTTTAGAAGTGGGAGGGGGGAGGGATTTAGATTAGCCATAAGGGGCCTGATCCAGAACAACGCTTCGAAGCGAATTTACGCGTGGCAGAGACGTAAAATCGCCTTTTGGTAAGTACTGCGCATTCGCACCATAGAAAATACGCTCCATAACTTAGCGTAATTGTGAACGCATCAGGCCATTCTCGTATGTGTCACGTAAATACTTACGTGTGGGCGTGCCAATTTTACGTGCGTCCAAAATACGTCAAAAATACGTGAAGCAGGCGGGGGGGTGGTATTTAAAGTGTATAGTATGGGCGTGCTTAGCTGCGTAAATTCGTCTAGCCCATACGTACGTGTGCGGATGACTGCGGTTACGTTGGAAAAGGTAAGTTAAGGTAGGGTTTGGAAAGCGGATCTTGACAAAATACGTACGTTCAAGGGGTGTGCCGAGGGGCGTGTAACGAATTTAAGCGCACGAAAATACGCTACGCGACTAAACGTACGGCAAACGTAGTTCTGGATCTACCCCAAGGTACCTAAAATCGGAGGGTGGGTTAGGTGCTGTGAATCAAGGCAATAGTCCCCTGTCCAACAAAACCCTGATTTGGCTCAAGACCCAAAGCGGTCTCTTGCCTGTTGCTGGGTTTTGTTGAGCTTTCTTTTGCACTAACCAATTCTTTACAGGCTCTGTTCTGTCCTTGCATTGATGGCTGAAAATGTATCTTCTGTTATAGTGTAAACGAAATGCAGTGTTGCCCCTTGTTCCCTGGCCTGGGCTTAATGCTATAAGTTCATATTTAGGGAGCAGATAGGGTTGTGTGTCATCTATTCAGTGTTTAGTAATGCATTGCGGGATGTTTATTCATTTTGTTTTCTCATTCGAGTCATAGGGCAGGACTGGTCCAGTGCCTTGTATGAGATGGGACCTTCCAGGCCGTATGTAAAATACAGAATATTCTTTGTAATAGTTGCTTTGCAGAGTTTGATCGTTCGTTTGGTGTAAACCTTCTGGTTGCTATTGTTATGGATCGTGCAAGTGCATGGTGTCTGGCCAATCAGAGCAGAGCTGTGGGTCGCTTATTCAACAAGAGAAACTTTATTACCAGCTAGTGCAGAGGTTTCTGAACGTTTGTGGTTCTAGAAACTCTGGTCTAGTGGAGGTTACCACCGGGTTGTAATAATCTGCTATATTATTATGTTTGTAAAACAACAACATATCATCCTTTAGGGCTGGGACAATAAATAGTACAAAAAAATAAGCTAAATTAGATGGTATCAATATTTACTATATCCTTAAACCTTAATTTTCATCATGTGAGTGCTTGTATCATAATGGTGCTTTATAACCTACCACAATCAATCAACCGATTCCTTAATTCAGTTTTTTTTATTACATTAGTGTGGTATGTAACGTCGTCATCTCTGTACACATTGTATATTTTGTCCAAAAGATGTAATTTACTGCTTGCTTTAAAATGTCAAACCAACAGGAAGTCCAAACTGCACAGACCGAAACTCATCCCCACCCCCATCACAAGGTGACCCCTATCTGAAATATCTTCCTTCTCTAAAGATTGTATATATATATTTGTGGACCACAGCTGCACCCCACTGTATCCCACCTACTTCCTCATATATGGGCCGAGTGGCTTTTATATGCTGTTGCATTCTATATTTTCTAACGCATTTTGCCCACTTTGATGGTCTCCTTCCCCACAATCTGAATATTATGTTGCATATTTTAATTGTCTATTTGTTCTTCTTTATATATAAGGAGACAGGAATTAATTGTTGTTTAAAATCAAACTCCTGCTGTGTGATTCATGGAATTACTTCAGGGTTGCCAACTCTCCCAAAATACCCGGGAGACTCCCGAAATTCAGGCAGTTCTCCTGGTATCCCGAGATAGCCGACAAATCTCCAGCATGAGAGGCAGGAGGGGGCCTCTCATAATGGTAACCCCTAGTGTTACTAGGGCTGGGTGGGGCTTGATGATTTTCATCAAGTCCCGCCCACCCCCTGGAACACTGATACGAGGTAGACCTGGGAAGGGGTGGGGCTTAAATACATGATTTGCATAAATTGTGTCATTAAGCTCCACCCCAGTGTCGGCCTCTAGCTCTCCCTTCCAGGATATCCCGGAGGGAAAAGTTCAAAAGTCAGCAACTCTGAATTACTTAGTGTTGCCGCAATGATTTGATTTACTGAATATTTTATAATAAATTTGTTAGGATTATTATTATATTATTAATGTATTAGGATAAAAAAATTTTTTTTTTAAATAATAACA
>WWET01004646.1:0-25774 GCA_011038615.1 Limnodynastes dumerilii | reverse complement strand
CTTTACTATTACACTGTTATTTAGACTTGGGCTGGGAAATATCACCTCTCAACACTAGTACTGTTTGCAACAGATGAAATATGACTCCCCTGCAATCACCATGCCCAGGAGTGACTTTAAGTTCCTGGGCTAAACCATGTTGATTGCAGGGGGTGTCATATTTCATCTGTTGCAAACAGTACTAGTGTTGAGAGGTGATATTTCCCAGCCCAAGTCTAAATAACAGTGTAATAGTAAAGGTGGTCAGTATCTATGTGCAGTAAGAAATTCAAAGCTGTATCCCTGCATGCAAAAAATACAATTAACTTAACTCTCCCTGAAATCAACATGGTTTAGCCCAGGAGTAAATTTCCTCTCTTAATTTCAAGCTCCTTCTTAAGTCTGAATCCAGCCCCTAGTGCCCACATGTCCATATCATTTTCAAAACTGTCTGCAAACAATAACGAGATATTTACGACCATTTTTTAATAACAAGCACCATACAATGACCAGGCTATGAGTATTGTGATTAGGGTCCAGATATACCAAGCTGCGGTAAAGGAAAAGTGGAGATGTTGCCCATAGAAACCAATCAGATTCTAGATTACATTTTCTAGTAAGTAATACATACCCTCCAACATGACCCCCTCCATTCGGTACATAATACTCTGCTCCTGCTCTTCCTTCCTAATCTCTGATTGCAGTCACCTGTGTTATACTATTTATTTTAATAGAAAGGTGTGTAACACAGGTGACTGCAATCAGAGGTTAGGAAGGAAGAGCAGGAGCAGAATATTTTGTACCGAATGGAGGGGGTCATGTTGGAGGGTATGTATTACTTACTAGAAAATGTAATCTAGAATCTGATTGGTTTCTATGGGCAACATCTCCACTTTTCCTTTACCGCAGCTTGGTATATCTGGACCCTAATCACAATACTCATAGCCTGGTCATTGTATGGTGCTTGTTATTAAAAAATGGTCGTAAATATCTCGTTATTGTTTGCAGACAGTTTTGAAAATGATATGGACATGTGGGCACTAGGGGCTGGATTCAGACTTAAGAAGGAGCTTGAAATTAAGGACCTGATTCACACTTAAGAAAGTTCTAAAAAACTTAAATTAAAGTTACGCCTGGGCAATATCATGTTGTTTTTGGGGGGAGTCAAGTTAATAGCATTCTTTGCATGCAGGAATACATCTTCGAATAGCTTGCTGCACATAGATACTGATTTAGTATTAAGAGAGGAAAGTTACTCCTGGGCTAAACCATGTTGATTTCAGGGGAGTTTCATCTCATCTGTTGCAAACAGTGCTAGTGTTGAGAGGTGATATTTCCCAGCCCAAGTCTAAATAACAGTGTAATAGTAAAGCTGGTCAGTATCTGTTTTCAGTAAGCTATTCAAAATTCCTGCATTGCATGCAAAGAATACAATTAAATTGACTCCCCCTGAAAACAACATGGTTTTGCTCAGGAGTAACTTTAGGTTCTTATTTTTAGAACTTTCTTAAGTGTGAATCAGGTCTTAAGAGAGGAAAGTTACTCCTGGGCTATACCATGTTGATTGCAGGGGAGTCATATTTCATCTGTTGCAAACAGTACTAGTGTTGAGAGGTGATATTTCCCAGCCCAAGTCTAAATAACAGTGTAATAGTAAAGCTGGTCAGTATCTGTTTTCAGTAAGCTATTCAAAGATGTATTCCTGCATGCAAAGAATACAATTAAATTGACTCCCCCTGAAAACAACATGGTTTTGCTCAGGAGTAACTTTAGGTTCTTATTTTTAGAACTTTAAGTGTGAATCAGGTCCTTAATTTCAAGCTCCTTCTTAAGTCTGGATCCAGCCTTAAGACAATAAATATGGAACAAACAAACATGAAGTGACTGTCATAAAACTGATTATTGTGGTTTAATTCATTGTCTCCACGGTCAAAAAAACAAGTAATACACAATAGAAACAAAACCAATACAGCCAAAGCCTTGTCTATCATGTGATGAGCCTCTGGGGGGCGCCAATTTCCAACACCTAGACCACAGCCAGGCTGAAGTCTTTGACCTCAATTGTTTCTGTCGCATTGTTCCGGAGGTGGAGAAATAACCTTATTCTCAGTAGCTATGTAACTAGTTTGTGTTTATCAGACATCCGGTGGTGATAAGGGGTTAGACGGGGGGGGGGAGATGTTTTATGGGCGCCTAAAAAGTCATTTGGCAGCATTCGTTTCTACAAGAATTTACCCTTGTTGCTTCCATCAAGCTTTGAAGCGAGTCCAGGCTATACGATAGCTGTAGATTGTGGAGGCAATGATCTGCTGGACGCCATTAAAGGACGTTGCTGCAGCTTAGTAACGTCTGTTCATTTTCTTAAACTTCTCATAATGATAGTCGTCTGTGGCCTTCTCATTGGATGGTCTCTTGCGGTTGGGAGGAGACTCTGAAAACAGAAAGGACATAACATGAGGGGGGTTTTCTAACAGAGCCATGTAATAAGTTACAATATTGGAGTTGTTTTTTTTTCATTATAGTTATTACATCAGATTTAAGCAACTTGCGGCATATCAACAAGCTCCAATCACACAGACTTGGATAAGGCCTGGCCAACCTGTGGCTCTCCAGGTGTTGCAAAACTACGAGTCCCAGCATGCTTTAGCTGCTTAGGCATAGCCGATACATGACAAAGCATGCTGGGATTCGTAGTTTCACAACATCTGAGAGAGGCACAGGTTGGCCAGGCCTGGTATAGATGATACCAGGCAAAGCATGCTGGGAGCTTTAGTTTTCACTAAGGCCACAGGTTTCCTATATGGTATTTATAGGGGAAACACTGCTCTATGTGGCTATAATGCTGTGGGCTCGGCTGGTGACGGGTGGAATATGAAGTCATGTGGATAGAAGCAAAGGTCATTCACACAACCCACCGGACACGATCACAAGATTAGGCTTACAAAACTAAAAGCAGTGGTCACGCTTACTTTCTGGTTCAGGCTTCTCTGTGTCTCCCACTCGGAGAGGTCGGGCCTTTGGCTCTTCCTTGTGGTGGCGCCGCATAGGCGTATGGAGGTCTTCCTGGTAAACTGTATTGGGAAAAAATTGTATAATTATTACAAGAGCAAAAAATCCAGCACATACACACAGGAGCCGCACATCGCTTGTACCTACAGGCCACACCTGAGCAGCCGATAGCCCTAAGTCCCAGCATTCCCTCTAACTGTGAAAGCTACTATCTAGCAGAGCATGCTGGGACCTGTCATTCACAACATTTGGGCCCAGATTTACTAAGCTGGGGGGAAAGGAAAAGTGGAGCTGTTGCCCATAGCAACCAATCAGATTCCAGCTGACATTCTCTATTATGTAACAGGAAAGTGAGTGCTAAATTCTGATTGTTTGCTATGGGCAACATCTCCACTTTTCCATTCCAGCAGCTTAGTAAGTTTAGCTCTTGAAGAGCTACAGGTTGGCCAGGCAAAGGGTAATAATCAATGAAAGCAGAATATACTACATTCCAACAAATATATATTGTGTGCCTACACTACAAAGCCTTCTGTCCCTGTCACAAGTGGGAAGATTTATAAAGACACAAAGGCCCGGATTCAGTTACGTAGTTTTCCTCTTTAGACTGCGCTTACTCAATCTACGTACAGAAATGGTAGGTAGATAGTGTAAATAAGCTATTAAGCATGTGTAGTAGCTCAATTCTTAAAACAAAGTACGTAAGACGAGAACTACATAACTGCGAATCTGGACCCAAATTTTTTGCGGTCCTACGTTCCGTCTGCCCATTGCTTATTTGTTTAGACCACTGATGTTCACTGACCTTTCTTTTAACTTAAATATATAGCCTTATGTTTATAGCAAGCATGTACTCTATCAGCCTCTGCTAGCTCTCAGAGTTGGCTATTCCACTTATCTACGGCCCTTCCAGTGAATTTCTCTAAAGCTCTGACTCTCCCTTCTCTGATCCAAGCAATACTTGTGTAAACCCCTTTTAGTTTTCTGGGAACGTTATAGGACATAGACCAAGCACCATTGAAGTTGTCCTTTGCAGAGTCTCCAATTAATTTCTGGTGCTATGACCGCAGAATTCCAGGTCAGGCTGCACCAATGAACTACACAAAGGCACGATTTCACCTCTCTGTCTTATGAGGTTACATCACATAGAATCTCCCCCTTTAGTGTGAATAGGTGACCTGCTGAATTTCACAGCCGCTTCAGCGTTTACTTACATCGGTTGTGCTGGACATAGTTCACGGCCATATTGGTCGGTACGAAGGACGTCTGTTTGTCCTTCTTCTTATTCTGCTGTTCTGCCAGTAACCGGGCCTTGGCGTCTTCCGTGGAGATAATATTCTTTATTTTTGCACTAGGGAGGGATAAAAAAAAAGTGATTTTGATAAACAATAAGGACATTTCCATGTAACACAACAGGTTTCTTTGCACCCCATTCACATACTCAATGCCAAGGTCCACCTCTGGGATACCGCTGAGCATCTGGTTGGATAACATCTCCTCGGTCTTCTTAGCGGAAAAGACTTTGATGCTCTCCGGGAGCTCGTACAAGCAATCCTCCGCGCTCTTTGCCTTCACTTTCTTTTCCTCGTTCTCAATAATTCCCTTTCTTTTCTTTAGCTCTGTCTCAATGTACTTCATCCTGAGAGTGCATAAGGATCATCACACACGATCAATGCACACACACGGCAATATATAACGATTTACATTTATGTTTAGACACAGACTGAGGCCACGTTATGTTCATCCTTACTCAAAACAACTAACTATCTAATGAAAAAGAGGATAACAAAATACAAAAAGGAGTAATAAAGCATATAATGGGGCTTCTAAAGGGATACGTTATGATGCTGACCACAGAAACCAATCGGATCCTCACTATCATTTTCAAAAATAAGTTTGCTACATGAAAGCTATAATATAATTGGTCGCCTGGGGCAACATGTCCAATTTCCTCTGTAAAAGCTCCATTAACTTTACTCCTCGGGGTATGTGGAGATCAGTTGTGAGGGAGCGTTTAAAGCTTAGAAACTCAACGTCTGCTGGGAAAAGGAAGAGAGTTCCAGAAAACAGGTGCAGCACAAGAAATTCTAGAGAGTCTGTATTTTTCAGCAATTAACCCAGGCTTTGTAGCTAAGGGTACAGACCTATAGCTTATAGGGTATAAGCCTATAGCTTGTCTCAGCCTTAGTGGAAGTTGGACAGCATTGATTTATAGAATATAAACAAAACTATTACAATCTTTATATCTTAGGAGTTCAGTTTTCCCAATAGGAGGGTTCTCAGTGAGTGCAGTTCCACTTTGAAGCCTTTACTACACACTTTACCCCATTACAAGCTAAAGATCCAAAAAAGTGCTGGACATAGAACGTGACCCTACCCATACATACATGTCGGCATCTTCATCGCGCCTGTTGGTTTCTGCAGAAAACGAGGTTCCCAGGTTCAGATCGTCTTCTTCTCCCAATCTAAAGGAGACAAGATTACCTAAGTGAGAGCGGATACGATGAGAGGAGACAGAGGCACATAACAAGAGTGCGAGCATACCGATCCTTGCCGCATTCCTTCAGCTTCTTCATATCTACCATGCCTCCGCTTTTGATCTTGAAAGGATCATCCTATAAATAAATGATTGATTAAGCAGAATATATCCACACAGGACCATGAAAATGTTCCCCCCCTACATACAACATACTCTTTCTTGTGGTCATTACATATTTTTTTTTATTGGTGTGTTTAGAACATTGGGCTGGATCCAGACCTTGTTAAGTGCATGAACTTAGTTACACCTGGGCTAAACCATGGTGATTGCGGGGGAGTCATATTTCATCTGCTGCAAACAGTTTTAGAGTAGAGAGGTGATGTTTCCTATCCCAAGTCTAAATAACAGTGTGATAGTAACGCTGGTCAGTATCTGTGTGCAGTAAGCAATTTAAAGATATATCCCTGCATGCAAAGTATACCATTAACTTGACTCCCCCTGAGTTCCGCATGGTTTAGCCCAGGTGTAACTAAGTTCATGCACTTAACAAGGTCTGGATCTAGCCCATTGTCAGGGGACACAGAAAAGAAAAGAGGGATCGATCAAACCAAGATGGAGTGAGGGAGTGTTATAAGGTATCAATAATACGGAGTCAAAAAAAATTGTGTTACATTAAATGTGAAAACAGCAGCAAGACGAGAAAGCAATGTCTGACTTATCCAAACATCTTCCATTTTTAAAAATGAACTAAATAATGTAGGTTATATATTATGTAAAATACATGAGGGAGAAAGAAGAGTGAACGAGAAGCAGTCAAATGAAAATACTGTGGCAGACAATCTTGGCAAGCTGCATAACCAGGCACATGGGGAGCGCCTGAGGAACGTTCTGTCCAAGGACAATTTTATCAATAATGGATAAGAGGGTTTCCAGTAGAGGACGGTTTGACATTTTGTGGCGCTGTGGCTATGTTTACGCAGTATGTTTGCTAGTGTCTGGGATAGCTCTGGGTAAGAGAGAGAATGAAAACAAGTCTGGGAGTGCAACTCCAGTAATTGCCTCAAGGGGGCAGTGCCAGAATGTAGGAGAAAGAGAGCCTTGCATCATTTAGAAGTGGTCTTGTGAAAGATAATGTTCAGTCTTTGTAGGTCACCAGTGGTAACAGAACTTGTGTGTATTCCAAGCTATTCTCACCCAGTCATCTCATAGTCTAATGAAGTGTTCAACTACTCTGGTAATGACAATGCATAGAATCATGCCATGAGAACTGGGTGGATCTGAACAATCAGAAATAAAAGTGGTTCCCATTAAACGTTAAACTTACCGCTAACACAGATTCCTCTGCTAATTTTTCTCCTACTAACAGAGCGGCTGCACTGTAAATAAACAATAAATAAATCACAAAGTAACAACTAATAGACTGGCTTATGATGTGATCAGAAATTATTTCATAGTAACTTATAATAACAAACAAGAAAAAAAGATATTTAATTAAATTGCACCCAGTATATATTTCAGATTTTTAAAAATGACATACAAATAGTGCCCTCATATCGAGACCATACAGACCGCAAGATCAGGCTAATTGGCCTTTGAAGATCAGAGGGTGAAAAGCTGTAGACTGCTATGTGTCAGATTACACCACACCAACATCTCATCTCACTAGGAGAATGAATAAATGGATGGATGGATTGCGTGGCGACAGCTTAATAGCAGCAGTTCGGTACAGACAGGAATGGAACGTAAAAAAAAAATGCTATTACGGCACAGATATCAAGCAGAAAGTTCTAATTTCTACATGAATGCTCTAGGATGCCAGTTCGGGTCAGGATGTTGAAAATAGTACATGGTGTCACGTGCCAATACACTATTCAAATACTCAGCAGTCACCAGAATGACGCTGTCTGGTCAAAAACTACCGGACACTTACAGCGCTCGCCATTTTATTGCAGTGATGGTATCTGTTGAAATTCAGATTTCAAAATGGCAACATTGACCAGCAGAACAAGATGCAACGAATATAAACAGTTCTATTCTACCTGCTTCAATATACAGATGTCATTGTGTCGTGTTCAGCCTTTCTAGACAAGGCTGAACATAACGGCATCATTAAACATCAAGTCGAATCAGGAATATTACAGGTTCTGTGAGTGGATTCTTCAAAGGTTCTGTTAGTGTCACTCATATGTATGTTTATTTTTTGTTTACTACATAGGGAAACTTAGATAGAGAAATCATTTTATTTACAGTTGGTTTTGATGGCACAGTTCTCCTGCATCATTTTGACATTATGTAGTAATTACATCACTACTCTGTCAAAAGTTCATAAATTCCCTAATGTCATCATATTAAACGATCACGGTCCCCCACAAGAACAAGGGGAGGCTCCTAAAATACTATGTTATCTGTCTGCCCATAGACTGTTCTACCTCTGGCTACTTAAAAGACATGGATAAACAGAAATGAAGACATACGACAAAAGAGAGATCCTAATCAATAGCATTTAATAAATATTAATCGTACACTATGGCACCAATTCATGGGACAACTAATCTGCTAAAATGAATTTAAGATTAAACAAAAACATAATAAATCCGTTACCTCACACCATTGGCCCTCTTCCTTAGGCTCTGCATTTCCTTAGCTTCTTCCAGCTTCATTCTGCACACATACATGAAACAGATTACAATTCAGAGTATAAAGTAATGCTTATTATAAGTTAAAGATAAAAACAAGGGCCTGGTCAGCACTCTAGCATATTACAATCAATACACCTCATTTCCAATCTTTACAGCTGGCTGCACATGATACAACAGCCAAGCTGGTTAGTCTGACTATTACAAAGCTTATGTTATACTGTAAGGAACAACCCAATTTGTTGGATTGCTGACAAAACAGTTCAAAACTCTTGCATCTGATAACTGGAACTTTTAAAATTCCTGATCGGTCCAAACACCACTGAGTCAATCTTATTGGACCCCAGGCCATGCTGCCATCTGAAGAACAAAACAGACCATTACATCTATTTATTCACATATTTAAGTTCTACCAAGGAGGAGGAGGGGGATGGGGGAAGGGCGAGAACCTCACTGGCAAACCACCCCTGGTTCCAAATGTTCTGGGCCAGGATGGAATCATAATGGGGGGCATGCGCTTACCCCTCTATGGTACAGCTAGTAACTGGTAAAGCCTATTGCTAGTAGCATTAAAATCAGGGTACATCACCTTTTTAATTTTTTTGCTATTGGCAGTAGGCTTATATAGTGTTACAAAAATAATGGAGAAAGCACACAATTTTTTCTTTATTATTTGTGTCTGACTTTTTTTGCATTGACTGGGGCTGAATTTTTACCTATACAGTCCCATATAGCAAATTATTGCCCTAAAACATTGGCCAATTGGGCTAAACAAGTTCACACACTACAAAATCTAAAAGCTATTGCTCTATCACATCGAATCTTTTACACAGCTGAAGCGACCATTTTTGGCACTATAATCCATGCATATACACTATACCAGGACTGGCCAACCTGTGGCTCTCCAGGGGCCTGGAAACTACAAGTTCCAGCATGCTTTGTCAGGTATCAGCTATGCATACTACATTAAAGCATGCTGGGATTTGAAGTTGCGGAGAGCCGCAGATTGGACAGGCCTGCAGTATACCTTTGGATCTTAACCAGGGATAGGATCACTGTCTGTTGGCATGCGGAGCTACTGCACAAGGTGGAAAGTAGGGCATAAATGTGTTTTAACCAGGTGTGATACCAGAGGCTATATTTAATAAAATATCTCAGATTCTGAATGGCGTATGTAAATAAAAAATAAAAATAAAATACATACTTCAATACCATCACAAAAATATATGTTATAAAGTATCTTGGGGGCTTATTGGATTATGTACAAAATATACCTCAAAAGCATTGCAAAATATGTAGAAAAATATAACATTAATAATAAAAATATGTTTGTGTATGTGTCTACATCATAGCTGCCAACTCTCCCTGAATATCAGGGAGGATCCCTGAAGCGTTTGATAATCTCCCTGATGTTGATTCAGTTCCAGAAGTCACTGCTGTGTTATGACAAAATGTAGATATTGTCTCCTATTTCCCTGCATAGAGGCCTATGGAGGCAGCCATTTTATGGAGGCCAAGATGTAATCAAAGACAATTATCTTTTAATAATAACGTATTTATTCACTGATAATTTAAAACGGAATAAATACTTTTGCTGCCATTTTTATTGAGAAATACTTTTCCTGGCAGTTCTAGACACCCCGGGTGGAGCTATTCACAGGACACACCCCTTTAGTGCAAGACACACCCCTTTGGTAGTACAGGACACACCCCTTTGGTACAGCGCCTTGATAGGTTTATCACAATCTCCCTGATATTCATTTGCAAAAGTTGGCAACCATGGTCTACATCAAGCCTGGCCAACCTATGACACTAGGCACCTATCTCCCCAGCTGTTGTAAGACTACGAGTTCCAGCATGCTTTACCTGCATAGGTAGAGATGAAACCTTGTCAAATCATGCTGGGAGTTGTAGTTTTTCAACACTTGGAGAGCCAGGTCTGCTCTGTATGATCTGCTAAGTGGTACTTGACCTGAGTCCATAGTGGGTAACAGGTACTCCCCTAAAAACAGGTTGAGAACAGCTGGTATAGAGTGTGTCCATCTTACCAGCTGCTCGCCAAACCCTGTGCAACATTAAAACTCACATACAGCATATATCTCCGATTAGATTCTGGCACTTGCTGAAGACCATCAGGCTTCCAACAAGATAGCTGCCTGCAGCCCCCTTAATGGATGCCAGCCCTCCATCTCTATGCCTGTGGCGACCACCTACCTGACCACTCTGGTCACATATTCATCCTCCTCCTCTTCCTCCGAGCTGGAGGCTTTCCTCCTTCTAAAGTTCTTCCCTGGTGGCATTTTACTTTCACACCGCGGTACAACAACCACAACGAGTCAACGATGAAAAAACAACACAACAACAACAACAACACCACAGTCTGCTTCCGGCGCGGAGTGATGATGTCACGATGCCCTTCCCCGGCCTCGAGCTCCGCCCTTGCTCTGGCAGAGGGGGCGGAGCTAAGTGTGAACGTCAACAGCTGCAGAAAGATGGGGACCCGTATGCAGGCTGGCACAGAGTAAGGAGGGTAAGCATTGAGCATCCCCCACTCAGCACCTGGGGCAGGCCAGGGGCTGCATGACATATGGAGGCTGTCAGGGTGTCCTAGGCACACACAGACACCATTGCAGCAGCTGAACACTACATGCACCATCCTACCATCATCCATGCAATGGAGGGCCTCAGCTGTCACACTGCATAGGCTGAACAGTGCTCATAAATACCTTTGTATTGCAAACAATTGGATGCATGACAAGTTGCCCAGGCTGGTAAGTGCTGGAGATGACCCCCTCCTCCTATCAGCAATGGTTTGGTATAATATGCTTTATTCATATATGAATGCACAATATTCACCTTGGTCCAGTCTCCTATCCAGCACCCTTGAAGTGAGGTATTGGTCACCTGCATATTAAGTTTGTGGCCAAGTCTTGCTACAATGTGCCCCTTATGCCTCTTGATATGTAGAGATAAAATGTCTCTGAGACCCTTTATGTGCTTATCAAGTCTATGGGCATGGATAGGAAACATGTCAAGTTGCGTATATACTGTTCAATGTAAGAATCTGGTAGATCTGCCTATAGGAAATGCATAATAAATGTTAAATATACCTGTGTGGAGAGGTATACACCATTGCCTTGCAGACAATATACATAGAATAGATGATTCACATAGTCACGGTGACACTAGCTTGTTGAATAAAGGTTACAGGCCACTGTGTCATATACTGATTATTGATAGCCTGTTATATTTCCTTGGCAGTGAGCCTATTACTGATTATATATGTATAGTAAGGCTTAATATAAATGGGCTTTCTCTAACAAATCTGTGTGTTATTGCACTGGCTGACAATGCTGGAGTCTGCTGATGACTCCTCCTACTGCGCTGCAGGTGATAGCTGCTTATACTGGTGTCTGGAACTGCTTACATCTGGGTGTGTGGCAGTGCTGCTGCATCACCTCTTGGCGGGTGTCTGATTTGTCCCTGACAGTTTTACTATGTATAATATTTGGTTTGGTTGCTGGTAGGGGCAAGACTCGGAGAGACTGGGATCACAAGGACAAAAAGAAAATAGATAGGTGAGTGAGAGAGAGGGATATGGAGAGAGAGAGAGGTATGTTTGTAGGTATGGGCAAATGCCGGTTACAAGGCCAATGAAAATGTTGCATGTCACCCAAAACAAAGGCTACCAACAGAATGATTTAGGCAAGTTGAGCTTGTATCACCACCAAGTTACATATACTAGTATTAGCCAGACTTGGATACGTATTGTGCAGTTGTTATGGTACACCCTGGATAAAAGTAATAGCCATACTTGTATTCATGTGTTACTTTTCATAGAATATGATTAGAATATATATAACATTAGAATATAAATTTGATATAGATACAGTATACATCTTATAGTGATTTAGGGACCCATAAAAATAATGTGAAAGTTGCAGGCACATTTCTCATCAATGTAACTTTTTAGCCCATTATATAATGTTTTGCAACTGGTAACAAATCCAGCTTCCAAAACAAAACCCAATAAATACAAAAGATTGGATTCAGACATAGACGAGGAAAGGGGAAAAGTGGTGGAAATTTACACCAAGGCAAAACCATGTTGAATTTCGGAAGGAATCAAATAAATGTTATTCTTGGCGTGCAGAGGAAATACTATTGCTATTTGCTTTTTGTACACAGATACTTTGTGTTTATACTGTTATTTAGAATTGGGTAAGAAGCATCACCTCTCTGTAATACTTCAACATGGTTTTGCCCAGGTGTAACAAAGGACTTCTTCTATTGTGTTGGGCTGCAGATAGAGAAGCATGGGTGGCATCTGTCCTGTCAAAGTACCCTGAACCCACATTAATGAAAAACCCTCTAGTGATTGTAATGCTGTCAAGGTGACAGAAAGGAACTCTGTGATTGGCTAATGTAGGATGCTTTACTAGAGGGAGCATCCGTATGACTGAGCTTCTGAGATATGGTCGGCTGTACATAGGGGTGCTTACAGAAGTTTTGCAGTGAAATACTAAGCTCTACTTTCTATTTTTATGTGCTTTAGTATATAATCATTACAATATGTACATTTTATTCTATGGATTAAGAGATTTTTATTTTTATCAGGTGCCCACAAGTTATGAGGACTAGGGGCTAGATTTACTATACTGCGGAAAAGTAAAAGTGAAGATGTTGTCCATAGCAACCAATCAGATTCTAGCTCACATTCTCTAGCATGTCATAGGAAAGTGAAAGCTAGCATCTGATTGGTTGCTATGGACAGCATCTCCACTTTTCTGCAGTTTAGTAAATCTAGCCCTAAGTATCAGTATGTATGTACGTACTTGAAGCCTCAGTGATGTCTAATGATTTGCTAATATACAATATTAATAGAGGATTTGCTAATTAAATTGTTGCATACACTAGAGCGATTGTCCCTCCCAGCAAGATGTTTCCGATAATTGGGATGATTTTCCCCTAGGAAAAGGTCCTGATATTGGCACTTGCTGGGACCGTTAATCCATGCTGAAGAGGGAGGTGCTGCAGGGATTGACAGGAGGCCCCTTCAAGTAATTGGTTGCATGGGCTTCCTGTCAATCTTGGCAGGAGGCCCATGCAGCTAGCTAATTTACTGGCTGTAGAAACTCTGGTCAGTAGTTTGTGGGCTCCACCTCTTGGCTGGAATTTCCCTCTCTGCCTGACTATAATTAGTGGCAAGTATAGCAGTAATATAGTAATGTAAACATTCCCACACTGGTCACGGGTATAAATAGGACCCAATGATAGTAGAACTGTCATTAGCGCCGGGATGTCCTGCTAGCAGGATTAAAAAGCTTGCAAGATTGGATCCCATACAAGGTGGTAAGTATTTATTTTTATTAATATTTTAATGTATTGAATTTATTTGTAATGTACTTTATGTATTTAATTAATGTTTAGAAGAATAATTTTTTTTATTAATAATTTTCATGTATTGTATTTTATGTACTTTATATTTTTAATAAGTAATGTTTAGAATAATTTTATTTATTAATAATTTTAATGTATGTAATGTATTGAATGTATTAAATGTAAATGATTATTTTAATGTTAATGGCCGACCCTATCTATTATTATGTATCTAGGAGGGTCATTACTATGTTGTGTCTGGTACAGGATGACAGGGCATTCGGGCGCTTGTGGTTCTCCAAGCGACAGGATGCCCTGGCATCCTTGGGCATGCTGGTGCTTGTAGTACTACCAGCATCAGCATGCCCTGCTGCATTTTAATTCACAAAACCCGGGAAATTCATGAGTGATGTGAAAGGGTCGATCCCGGGTTTTTCACCGGTGGTGATGTGAAAGGGGTATAAGGAATGTCACTAGTACATTTGAAATTGATAGACTGTTTTGGCTTCCTTTGCTGTTAATCCAGATTTGAGCAGTTTAAGGAATGAAATCCACTGGGGAAGTACAACTCCCAGCATCCTGGGGCGGCGGGCCTCTGTCTAATCATTGTTATCCTCCTTTATGTAAGACCAGAATACAGATGCAAGGAAAAGCTTGATGAGTGTGTGTGTTGTCTTTTCTCTGAAGGCTGACATTGATTTACTTTACTGAATGCACTGCAGCAATTCTATGCTTCAAGTAAAGCACGTTACAAGAGGCTTGCAGCAGGGGAAATCTAGAAGTCCGTAGATAAAGCAGGGATATTTAATCAGCTCTGTTCTCCACCTTCAGTGATTCAGCACATTAGTGGCTATTGCTGGAGTTACCTGCTGTCATTCTATATTATGCAATAGATACATGTCATTGACTTAGTCTGGCGACATTCTTCCGGTCTTTTTGCTTTGCATCATCTCATTAGCCGTACAGAAGTGACTTATTAAACGCAGAGTAGTGACTGATCTACACATCTAAACATATAGCGCTCTGCTCATTCAGATGGCTCACAAAACTAGATGACATTTTTCTAGTGATTGCTACACTTGCTGAAAACAATCATTGCCTTTATATCCACACAATCCCCTTTTGATGCTGTTACTGCTGCGAAGTTAAGGACATCACTTTTTTTTTCTTTTTGTCGTTGCTATGGTGACTGTAAAAGTGGTGACAAAATATGTATTAACGCTGAGCAAGGTATTGTACATTAAGACTCTCATTTTGGGTGCATTTGAAGTGCACCTGTTACTAATGCTCATTGTGAGAAGCCATTTTGTGGGGAACTGTAGCCTGGAAACATGTATAGCAGACCCTCCAAACATGACCCATTCCATTAGGTAAAATGTAATCCGCTGCTGAGCTTCCAACTGTCACTCACCTGGTTTAAATGAATTAACTGACATTTTAAAAAAAACTATTTGACTCTTCTACACAGGTGGTGACCATAGTAACTGACAGTTGGAAACTGAGGAGCAGAGTATTTTGTACCTAATGGAATGGGTCATGTTGGAGGGTATGGTATAGCTTGGAGCAGAGAATGGACAGGGGGGATAGGATGGCAGCTTTCACATATATCATGGGCAGTAAGCAGGTATGGGAGGGGGCATTATTTAAAGGAAGGGGTGTATTAGAACACGAGGACATGTGTATAAACTGCAGGGGGGTAGGTTCTGAGGTAATGTGCAGAGAAATGACTTCACTGAAAGGGTAGTTGATAAGTGGAAGAGCCTCTCATCTGAGGTGGCTGATGCTAACACAGAAGAAGAATTTAAACATGCTGGGAATGAATATAAGGATATCCTAAATCTTAAATTAAATTAAGCCAAATAGGTTCTAGGGTCAGTAAAAAAAAAATTGCTGTGTGGCTCTTATCTTATCCCTTTCTATGTTTCTCTAACTATTTACTGGTGACAGTGGTATTAATTGGGAGATCCGCTTTATTTTTAATAGTTGATTTACACAAAAATGTTGTTCTGTGCAGTTCATATTTTTATCCCTGTTTTCTTAGGCTGTCACCTTTCTGCTGCTTGCCCGGGATTTGAAGGGGACTCCTGACACCCTCATCCTCTCTGGTCTGCAAACCTTCCAAACGCTATGGGGGAAATAGAAGATTTTTGCCCTCATCTGGATACTATCGGAGAAATCACCAAGGAGGATCTGATCTTGAAATCCAAGGTGAATTATACTCGCTGGCAGCTGCGTGTCTGTCAGATCTGACCATTGGCCTTCATAGACACCTTTAGAACATATCGCCTACCATCCGTTCTGTGACACCCGATGAGAGATTAAGATCATAATTGGCAACGATTAAACGCTAAGACTTGAGTTCCAGACCCCCACATGTACGTCCCTGGCAGCTGCGTGTCTGTCAGATCTGACCATTGGCCTTCATAGACACCTTTAGAACATATCGCCTACCATCCGTTCTGTGACACCCGATGAGAGATTAAGATCATAATTGGCAACGATTAAACGCTAGTGGGCGCTAAGACTTGAGGTCCAGACCCCCACATGAACGTTCGGTGTTTAGCGATTTTTACTACTGCGCATGCAAAGTCATTTTTTAACGTAATCTACGTATCTTTTTCTTACGTAGATTGCGTAAATGCGGTCATGACTTCGCATGCGCAATAGTAAAAATCACTAGTACACTGAATACGGACCAACTGTTATTAAGGTAATGTTGAAGTCCAAGGAGCCTATTTCATTGTCACACGAATGGGGACGGAACCTGCGACCAGAAATGGCTGTTTCAGACAGAGCGAAAAGCTGTAGGGTCCAAGTAAATTTTGGGTTTAAACAACGAAGTAAAAATAAATCCTATGCACAGCGCATGGGCTCAATGGTCTCCTGTGCCGGTGAATTCTATGCAAGTACCAGAAACGATAGACCGCATTCGCAGTTACGATTGAAATAAGTGCGTGCGGATTCTCAAAAATACGCACCTGCGTTGCCAGGCAACACCCATGACACTTCCCTCTCACGGACGGATTTTTTGGTGACTTACGCGTCCGTAGGGCATCCCTAACTGTACGTGTGTAGTTACGTGCGTATTTACCTTGACTATGGCTCCTCCCACCCACTTTCCCTAAACGACGCACGTATGGAAGAGAACCAAGCCCCTCCGTACGTATGTTACTACGTCCGATTTACGAATCCGTGCGTAATTGACTTCTGCGCCTAAATCCTACGTAGCTTGCGTAAAAAAAGCTACTACTCATGCGCAGTTCAACCGTACCTAAAAATACGCACGGGAAAAGTAGCTTCAATGGGGTACATCCAGAACTACGTTTGCCGTACGTTTATTCGTGTAGCGTATTTTCGTGTGCGTACATTCTATACACTCCCCTTGAACGTACGTATTTTGTCAACATACGCTTTCCAAACCCTACCTTAACTTTTGCCAACGTAACCGCAGTGATCCGCACACGTACGTATGGGCAACACGTATTTACGCAGCTAAGCACGCCCATACTGTACACTTTAAATACAAACCCCCGCCTACTTCACGTATTTCAGACATATTTTGGACTCACGTAAAATTGGCACGCCCACACGTAAGTATTTATGTGACAAATACGTGAATGGCCCATACGTTCACATTTACGCTACGCTAATGAGCGTATTTTCTATGGTGCGCGTGCGCAGTACTTACAAATAGGCGATTTTACGTCTCCGCCACGCGTAAATTTGCTCCGATGCGTTGTTCTGGATCAGGCCCAATGTCTTTAATGGTCTCACCTGTTCCCTATTCCTTTCTGTAGGGATCGTGCGAGTCATGTGGTGCTGGAGGACCCAACCTGTGGGCCTGTCTGCAGGTAACTGGCCTCTCGCTATGGGAAGTGATGTAATGTGGATACTTCCTGTGGGTGACTTCCGCTTTCTGGTTACAGGATGGCTGTCAGTACGTGGGATGTGGCGAATCTTACGCCGATCACAGCACACTACACGCTCAGGTGCAGGACTCTGACACTAACGCTGCTCTATAAGACGCATCACTTGCTGGCGCATGGCGTGCGCTGACATGAATGACTTTGCTGTGGTCCTACGTTTTCAGGCTAAGAAGCACGATCTTACCGTGAACCTGACCACCTTCCGTGTCTGGTGCTACGCCTGCGAGAAAGAGGTGTTTCTAGACCCCCGGGCACCTTCGCCAACGCACTCCCAGTCAACCTCGCCCAAGCTAAGCCACAGGGTACGTTCTGAATACACTGTGTGTGTGCATAGGTGGAGGATAAGACGAAAACTAAGTAACACTGAATCCGGACCCAAGTCTTTAATCTGGAAGATCCCATATTTCTCCCCAGTTCTAGAATACAGGCTGTGTCACCTGGGGCCTTCAGCATCTTATAGCATTGATGTCATATGTTCCTCTTATAACAGGATGTATTTGGCGCTGCGAGGATAAAACCAACACCTTAACTGTTGCTGTGTCTGTTCCGCCATTTATTTAATAAAGAATTGTACAATCCCAGAACTGGTACAATGTCAAATGCTCTTATTTCAGCTAAGTACCCGTTCTGGGTAGGGCTAGGCTACAGTAAGGGCAGGGTTAAGGTTAGGCTGCGAGTCAGGAAAAGTTAGACTGCAGTGAGGAGAGGGTTAAGGTTAGGCTACAGGACAAGGATTGCTAGGGATAGGGGAGGGTTAGGCTATGGTACAAGGATGGTTAATGCTAGGCTACGGGACAAGAATGTTTAGGGTTAGGGGTGGTTAACGTTAGGCTGCGGTATGAGGAGGGATAGGGGAGGGCTAGGCTATGGGAAAGGGATGGTTAGGGTTAGGTTAAGGTTAGGCTGCAGAGAGGAGAGTGCTAAGGCTTGATTGCAGGAAGGGTATGGTAAGAGGGACGTGGACTTACCTGTCACTGTTTGAGTCTTTGTGTAGTCAGCAGTCGCAGGAGCGACATTGTCTCGCCGGAAACTGCCGAAAAATGACGGCAGTCATCTCTGTGGTGCCGCAAAAGTGATTATAGGAACAGACAACTACACTACACTCGTTTAAGATGCTGTGTGTAACATTATCTCCTTGTTCAGGATGTGCCTCCTATCGCTCACCCATTGAAGTCTGTCCCCATTGCAGTGGCTGATGACGGAGAGTCAGAGAGTGATGACGATGACTTGAAGCCCAGAGGTAAGTGCACTTATGATTGCAATAGGTGTAGAATCTGTCTCAGTCCAGGTGTTGAAGGGTTATCTGACGATTAATGTGTCGATCACATGATGATTGTCAGATAGTTCTGACATCTTATCAGTGTGTACTGTCCCGTGAAGCTGCAGAATCTTGTGAAACAGCATCAGATCATGGGATATAGATTTTAAGAACGGGTTAAAATTTCCGACCAGCGATGTCCTGATGTCTGGAGGAAACTTCAGTGTGTACTGACACACGATCTTTACTGCAACCACTCCCAGTCATATTTCTGCATAGCGCCACCTTGTGGGCGTGCATATAACTGCAGCAAACATTATGTAAAAGATCCACAGTAAAATATAGTTCGGTGTGTACAGGGGGGGCATTGCTAAGCAGGTCGGGTTAGTTACTGTTGTGTGACAAGATGTTGCATTGTGAGTAATTATTATGTGGCTGAGGCTGGTTGCGCTAGTCTGCTGGGGTATGTTTTGTGTACAAGTACCTCCGTCTAATCAAAACAATTAAGGAAAGAATCCAGAATGGGAAAATAAGGTGGAAAGTTACACCTGGGCCAAACCATGTTGAATTGCAGGGGAGGCAATTGTCGTCTGTTGTAAACAGTATTAGACATGAGAGATGATGTTTCCTAGCACAAGTCTAAAGAACAGTCTGTACGGTGCTGCGGATACCGTATGGCACCTTATAAATAAACAATAATAATAATAGTAAAAGTAAAATTACTGAAATTCAGTATGGTTTGGCCCAGGTGTAACTTTCCACCTGAGTTACTCTTATTTTCAAGCTCTTGTTCCGGTACTATATGTTTATTTTGACCCATAATACCATATTTGATACAGTGGTTCCGTGTTCCATTCACCTACTCTTTCTTTTCTCTTCCAGGCCTTACTGGAATGAAGAACATCGGTAATTCCTGCTACATGAACGCGGCTCTACAAGCTCTCTCTAACTGGTGAGACTCGGCCTTCTCCATACGTCTTTCATCGGCTATGTTACTCAGGTAAATGGATTGAACAGCTGGTTAATCCTTTCCTCTCCGCAGCCCGCCCCTGACGCAGTTCTTTTTAGAATGTAGCGGCCTTGTGCGGACAGACAAGAAGCCAGCGCTGTGTAAGAGTTACCAGAAGCTAATCTCGGAACTATGGCACAAGAAGCGGTAAGGAAAACTCTCCTGTCCTTCAGGGTCTACTTCAGGAGGTCACACTGGGTGATTTTGTTGTCGTTAGATGATCATATATGTTCGGGCCAAAATCAGATTTCTGATTTTTATTGCCGTCTTATACCCGAGCAAACAATTCCGCTGTACGTGTTCTGTTGGTGAAAAATCGCTATTTTGGATCCTTTGTGTTTATGTTAGAGAATCTGTTTAGGAGAACAGATTCAGACTTAAGAAGGAGCTTGAAATTAAGGACCTGATTCACACTTAAGAATCTTCTTAAAAAGTCATATTTCATCTGTTGCAAACAGTACTAGTGTTGAGAGGTGATATTTCCCAGCCCAAGTCTAAATAACAGTGTGATAGTAAAGCTGGTCAGTATCTGTGTGCAGTAAGCAATTCAAAGATATATCCCTGCATGCAAAGAATACAATTAACTTGACTCCCCCTGAAATCAATATGGTTTAGCCCAGGAGTAACTTTCCTCTCTTAATTTCAAGCTCCTTCTTAAGTCTGAATCAGGCTCATTGTATATGTGAGATTTTCTGAGAAATAACTTTTCCTGTTCAGCCCTAGTTATGTGGTGCCGTCTAGCCTGTCCCATGGCATCAAGCTGGTCAACCCCTTGTTCCGAGGATATGCCCAACAGGTGAGTCACAGAACGTGGTCTCCTATCGATAATTCAGGAGGAACCGTTTCATCCAATACGGAATGTCTTATAGTTTATTGTTGTACAATTATGATGATTCATACTGTTTCCGAGATTTTGATAGGCCACCACTTTTGAACCGTCCACTCATTGGTTGTGTTGTATGACTCCCATGTTGTTATTGACCAGAATGAGATAATTCATTCCCACCATTGGGTTTGACAGGACACACAGGAGTTCCTTCGTTGTCTTATGGACCAGCTGCACGAGGAGCTGAAGGAGCCCATACCATCTTATTACCAGGAAGAGGAGGAGAGGGAGGGTCAGCGGGAGGTGGAACGTGGCACCACGGAGGATGACTTCCTGTCATGTGAATCCGGAGGTGAAATGACTGATGGGGAAGGCGGAGGAGGGGTGGGCTCGCTGGCTGAGATGGAACTGTTGATCCGAGAAGAAGCTGGGAGGTCCATCTCAGAGAAGGAGAAACTGAAGGAGAGGAGGCTGTCATACTGTCAGCGCAGAACCAGCTCCGAGCAGGCCGATGAGGATGCAGATGTAGACACTGCAATGGTTCCAGGTGAAGCAGCCATTTAAGTGTGGCTACTGAGTGTGTCTCCTAGTGATAGATCACGCATTAAACCGTCATAGGCCTTATAGGTCCCTTTGCAGCCCACAATTGTCTTATATCATTCTCCTCTTCTCTTCCACCCAGAACCTGACAATGAGGCCTACATGCACTGCTCCTCTCGCCCGTGCAGCCCTCACCCACCCGACACACACCCTAAACTCTCCAGCAGCCCCCCTCGGTCCAGCCCCCTGCGCTCAGCACACTCCTATGTCTTAAAGAAAGGTAAGTGTCTTCAAAACCACAGCAGCCAATCAAAGGCTGCCTTCCGTGAACTAACTTGCTGATTGGTCACTGTGGTTTAGGCGTGTTTAATGCAGCATGAAACCAGTGTCGCTAAACCAGACAAGAGGCATTGGCGTAACATATACGTCCGGTGTTTAGCGATTTTTACTACTGCGCATGCGTAGTCATTTTTTAACGTAATCTACGTATCTTTTTCTTATGTAGATTGCGTAAATGTGGTCTGAAAGACTGCATTTACGCAATCTACGTAAGAAAAAGATACGTAGATTACGTTAAAAAATGACTACGCATGCGCAGTAGTAAAAATCGCTAAACTCCGGACGTATATGTTATACATCCAGTACTCTGAATATGGGCCTAATACCTCAAGGGGCAGAAGTCTCTAATGATTCTCCGTATTTCCTGCTAGTAATAGTGGGATGTAAATATCTGTAAACAATTATGATTTGCCCCACGCCTAAATACCCTAATGGATAGGTCATAAACAAGTGTATTTTGTTTATATATCAATTTTAATATCATTCTGAACATCATTTATAATAGAGCAATAAAGTGGTATTTAAAATCAATACTGAAGTCTTATAGCCAACATAGAGTATTCATACAAAACAGAACATATGATACAGGACTGAATCAATTCCACAAATATATGGATACCCTTATAGGGCCGTATTCACAAATCCGTTAGTTAAAGGTATGCAATTATACTGCATCAGACCCTATATATTTAGGGCTGAACTGTATAGCCAAACCACCGAACCTGTAGTAACGATTCTCTACCTAAAGCTTCTCGTAGGGTCTTACATAATTCCTGTCCATCTCCGTATTCACTCACCGTCTGTGGTTATTGCTAAATCGATGTCCTTCAATCACTACTTTGTTTTATCTTAATTACTGAACTCGAGTCATGTAAGATCCATTTGAAGGATAGATTGCCCATTGGATTGACCGATCTTCTTCCATCTTGTTTTTGAATGATTAGAACAGAGGATTAAGGGATTCTGGGAAAGAGAGAATTAATATTAGTGTCATCATTGTTTACGTTCAACTGTTAGCGTTGGAGTTCCATTAATTATAGCGTTTAACAAAGCATTGGTGACAATTTAGGAGGTATCTGTAAAACATATTTCCCTTAATGTATCCTAAAATAAATAACTAGATTTAAATGTAATGGTCTTTGTTATCTTGCTTGAAATGCTTGTTCTTTGTGATTTATAACAGTTATATAGCAGTTTCTATTGGTATTACGCTCTCGATGGGTTCTGAATAGAATATCTGATCGATTGTTCGCACATTTCTTGCAGCACAAGTCCTGAGTGGTGGGAAGCGGCGGTCTGAGGTGAAATATCGCAGCGTCATCTCCGATATCTTCGATGGGTCCATTCTAAGCTTGGTTCAGTGTCTAACATGTGACAGGGTACGTTTCCTGCTTCTTGTTACTCACAGTGTCAGTTATAAGTCGCCAACTTATTGCGGGCTATTCAGTCAGCCGGCGGTTCCTTTAGTAGCCTCTCTGTGGGGCGTATTCAGACTTAATAACATTCCTAAAAATACGCAGGTCGTGTGCGCATAATTTCATTTTTTTTTGCTATATGCGCACGAGCGCTGCAGATGTTACCCATAAGAACTCGTTACGCACGGAGTTTATCTAAGAACCTAGGACCGTGTACAGACTTTTGTGTGAAAAACGTACGCACAGATACGCAAATATACGCACCTAAGTTGCAACGCAACACCCATGAACTTACAGACTTAAGCTGACTTACGCCACCATGGTGCAACTCTACGTGCGTATAATTGTGCTTAAGTTGCAAACGTGTGTGCGTACTTTCTTAACCGCGCCCACCATATTTTTTTAACCCCCCCCACCATATTAGGCCATTTAAATGCCCCCCCCCCCGCTAACTTTGGGACTCTACTTCGGACATATCTAACTAAGCACGGATGTAAAGTCTGTGCCCAATGGATTTCTGTGCCTAAATCCTACATAGCTTGCGTAAAAAAGTTACTACGCATGCAGAGTTCGTCCGTTCCTAAAAATACGCATGGGAAAATCAGCAAAATCATAAGCGTGAATCCAGTCCCTAATGACATCCGTAGGAAGGGGGTTAAGAAAAGTGGGTGGGGGGGAGGCATTTAAATTGGACAGCATGGGCGGGATCAGGCCCTTTTGTTCTTATTTCGCAGACTCCGCCCACAGATGGCCACGGAGAGTTAAGGTATTCCTATAGTGACAGTAGTCAGCTTTAATCCATAAGAACGAGGGGAATGCACTTGCCACCTAGGTGTGTAAATTTGTGAATCCGAGCGCACTAATGTCCTTATGTCTGAGTCGGGGCTTGTGTGATTTTTAGGTCATGCGGCTATTTCCGCTGCTTATATTTTGAAGCCATTTTGAGTGTGCACTAAAATGAGCGATTTTATTATGATATTGCTGATTGCTGTATCTATACATAGAACTGGAGACTAATGAACCTTGAAGATTATGTCATTACCTCCATAGGTTAGTATTGTGTGCTTGTACTTCCATTAATATAGGCACACAATTATAGATGATTTGAACCAATGATCGAGGCTGTCCGCAGAGAAGCCATTTTGTTTGGTTTGCAGACATGGCAGAGGATGCCGCTGTCTTAAGCCGTTTGTTTTGGGGTGGTCGAAGGACCGGATCCAGAAGTCCGCTGACACTGCGTTCGGAACTCTGCGGCAGTGGAATTCCGTTAGCGGATCACTAAAGGCTGTACCCTCGCACGTACGATGGACCCACATTAAATGTTAGGCGCTGGCTAGCCTTAAAATGGGTCAGGTGCGTAATGAAGGATTGGACGTAAGCCCTTACTGTACAATTAGCTTCCATGCCCTGCCGCAGGAAAAGGCTTTCGGTACAAAAGCCTGGATCGCGAGGACCCCGTGCGGAAAACGCCCCATATATGTAATGGATCCGGTCCTAAATGATCACTTTACTGACTATTAGGGCCGGATTTACTAAGCTGCGTGTTTGGAAAAGTGGAGATGTTGCCCATAGCAACCAATCACATTCTAGCTCTCACTTTTTTTTTTTGTTACATACTAGAGAATGTCAGCTAGAATCTGATTGGTTGCTATGGGCAACATCTCCACTTTTCCAAACCCGCAGCTTAGTAAATCTGGCCCTTAATGTCTTTCATCGTCTGAATCACACAGCCGCATTGACCTGGACATCCTCTGTGTTCAGAGACCTAAGTGACCCTGGTCTTCTGTTTGGGACAGGTATCCACCACCATTGAGACCTTCCAGGACTTGTCGCTGCCTATCCCAGGGAAGGAGGATCTGGCAAAGCTTCACTCCACCATTCATCAGAGCGCTGTCGCCAAAGTCGGCACCTGCGGAGAGAACTACAGCTCCCAGGGCTGGCTGACCTTCCTGATGGACTATATCCGCAGGTACCTGACCTTCCGAGCATCCATCCACTGCAAGGAGCCAGCTTATTTCAATGTATTGCTCTAAATAGAGAAGTGTCCTCTGTTATGACCTTATCTCTCCGAGGCCCAGTTGAAGGACACAGATAATGAGGTTGAACGTCCTCCTTTAAAGATTCATAAACCTCTTATACAGAACATAAATTCTTCTTACTTTGCAAATCTGTAGATTCCATTTACGCTGCACTTAGGCAATTTGCGTCCAATCTGTCTTTCCACCATCCAGTTGGTCAGACGTTGGGTAATTGTGTACACTTAAGCTGGCCTATACACTAGACGATTATTGGCCCGATCTCCCAATTATCGGGTGATTGGGCAAATACGGTAATCGCTCTAGTGTATGGTCCAGATCAATTTTTGAAACGTCAAATAAACGCAGCAGAAACGCTCTGTGCGATTATTTGGTCTTTTGAAATGTTTGATTTAAATCGGGAGAAAGCGCCCGATATTTTTAGGGAGCCAATCAGCAAGCTGAATGGCTCCCTATTCTTCAGAGCTGCTGCTGCTGCATGCAATAGCCACTGCTGTATGTCTATGTACTATGCTGCTCTGAGCTTTAAAGTATACCTTCACAGCTGTCAGAGAAGCCTTGTACGTAGATATAAAGCAGCAGCAACAGAGAGAGCTGCCCCCTCCCCTCTTCTGCTAGGATCATCGGTGCCAGCAGAGGAGGTGTATGGTGCCGATAACTGGACATTTCCCTAGCAGGAAATCGTCCCGTTTATCGGCTCACCCCCTGCTGGGACCGATAACCGTCCTAGTGTATGGCCAGCTTTATACAGCCACTTGTAACATCCAGTGCTGGTGGGGTCAAATTACTTTTAAACCAGCTTAAAAATTAGGTGATTCGACCGCCAATCACTCGACCTGTTTATAAGTGTGTACAGTCCCGCGTCGCACAGCGCAGCCTTTGATAGGATCCTTCCAGCAGATGTAGGTCAGACGTCTGCTGTAACATTGGACAGTGTGTATCATGG
>WWET01004645.1:104822-119646 GCA_011038615.1 Limnodynastes dumerilii | reverse complement strand
ATGGTTTAGCCCAGGAGTAACTAATTACAAGCACTTACTTAAGTCTGGATCCAGCCCTCTATCTGCTCAGGTGTCGGCTACAACGTTATTCATCTCAAAATTGCAAAATTGACCCTACTTGTTTCCAATGCTATACAAATGAATGTCAGGATAATTATCTGAGTGCTACAATAATTATCAAATATTTTGACTTTTAACAAGAGGACGTTTTCCAAGCTTCCGGATCGGATTAGTTCTGTTTTTGCGGTTTGCACATAGTCAGAGATCTGAGCGACATTATCGTAACATTCTGCGATTTTATAACACCATTCAATAACAACATAACGTGACAAGGAAATCGGTTATCACTGAATGATGTGATGTCACAAAGTCTACAGAGCATTGCGCCTCTGACTGCGTAATCAGACATATTTTCCCTGAGCCCTGACATCCGACCGTAACAGCCCTGCTCCTGGTTACACATCAAATTATTTAGAAACCAAACAAAACTTGTTCAGACTTTCACAAAGGAATCTGGAGCATCTTATAAAGGCTTTCATTCAACCTCATCTCCACTGAATCACTGCATCTTACAGAGACGGAAGGAGTCTGGGTGCCATGGCAGGGATTCAGATATACAGAGCTAAGAGGGATCAGTTTTTGTGTGATATATATTTTTATTATTATTTATTGATTTATGGTTTGCAGGGGAAGCAGTTTGTCAAATGGAAATCACTAAAAAAGTTGCTGTGACTTTCAGGAAATACAATCAATCAAGTTCTAACACAAATAAACAATCACTGCAATAACACAATAAAACATACTACTTATGTCACTCCCCTGTCACTATAATATCACTCCCGTCACTTTCATTTCATCCCCTGTCACTATCGTGTCATCCCCTGTCACTATCATTTCATCCCCTGTCACTATCATGTCACTCCCGTCACTATCATGTCACTCCCCTGTCACTATCATGTCACTGTCATGTCACTCCCGTCACTATCATGTCACTCCCCTGTTACTATCATGTCACTCCCCTGTCACTATCATGTCACTCCCCTGTCACTATCATTTCATCCCGTGTCACTATCATGTCACTCCCCTCTCACTATCATGTCACTCCCCTGTCACTATCATTTCATCCCCTGTTACTATCATGTCACTATCATTTCATCCCCTGTCACTATCATTTCATCCCCTGTCACTATCATGTCACTCCCCCGTTACTATCATGTCACTCCCCTCTCACTATCATGTCACTCCCTTGTAACTCCCGTCACTCCCCTGTCACTATCATGTCACTCCCCTGTCACTATCATGTAACTCCCCTGTTACTATCATGTCACTCCCCTGTTACTATCATGTCACTCCCTTGTAACTCCCGTCACTCCCCTGTCACTATCATGTCACTCCTCCCGTCCCTCCCCTGTCACTATCATGTCCCTCCCCCGTCACTATCATGTCACTCCCCTCTCACTATCATGTCGTTCACCCGTCACTATCGTGTCACTCCCCCATCACTATCATGTCACTCCCCTCTCACTATCATGTCGTTCACCCGTCACTATCATGTCACTCCCCCATCACTATCATGTCATTTACCCGTCACTATCATGTCACTCCCCCATCACTATCATGTCATTTACCCGTCACTATCATGTCACTCCCCCGTCACTATCATGTCATTTACCCGTCACTATCATGTCATTCCCCCTTTACTCCCATGTCACTATCATGTCACTATCATTTTACTCCCCTGTCACTATCATGTCACTCCCCCGTCACTAACATGTCACTATCATGTCACTATCATGTCACTGACATGTCACTATCATGTCACTCCCCCGTCACTAACATGTCACTTTCATGTCACTCCCCTGTCACTATCATGCCACCCCTCTGTCACTATCATGTCAATATCATGTCATTCCCCTGTCACTATCATGTCATTCCCCTGTCACTATCATGTCACTCCCCTGTCACTATCATGTCACTCCCCTTTTACTCCCATGTCACTATTATGTCACTATCATGTCACTCCCCTTTTACTGCCATGTCACTATCATGTCACTCCCCTGTCACTATCATGTCACTCCCCTGTCACTATCATGTCGCTATCATGTCACTCCTCTGTCACTATCATGTCACTCCTCTGTCACTCACCTATAAAGCACCTATAAGACATGTCTGTGATTTACATGGTTGATGCTAGAATAATATTTTCCAATGAAATCTGTAATATCCTAAAGGAGAATTATACTTTACAGTATTTCTAGTGCAATAAAAAGTTTATAATAGCACTAATTATATCATTATCATTATTATTATTATTATTAATCACTAATAATAACACTAATTTGCACCAATCTTCAGCTTAAGGAAAGATACAGCATTTCTGGAGATGATATCAATGTGTGGTACAGCAGCTGTGCTCATAGTATGGAGGAGGGGAGATAGCGCCATATAGTGCATTTAGGGCAATGATTCAGTGTAAGTACCATGCGGAACAGCAATGGTTAGGGCTAGGCTGTGGAGGAGAGAGGGTTAGGGTTAGGCTGCAGGCTGAGGATGGTTAAGATTAGGGGAAGGTTAGGCTTCTAGAAGGTGAGGGTTAGGGGAGAATCCTACCTGTCACCGCTGGAGCATTTGCAGAGTCCACGCTGTCTTGATTGGAGATGCAAAAATTCCTGTTGTTGCGGCTGCATTATCAGAATACAATGTGTGGCAAAGCTGCACATTACACCAGCGAAACACACCAAATAATATTATACAACGTGTGTCTGTGTACTTATTTCCTAAGCTTTCTTATCATTGTAAGGAATAACGTGGAAACCGGTCCTTTAAATCCTGCGTTTTCCGTTCACCTCGGCAAAACTGTCAGGTTACAAAGAAAGCATGCAGCACTTACATTATACATGAGCAGACCGTAAAAATAACCTTTAATATCCCTTTAGGTCACCGGGTTGCCATAGAGATTCGTCCTTTAACGTCCTGCGGATGACAGTTTCCAGGGCAAGATCCATATTTATAAAACTGATATATTTACATAAAATTAAGTTGTCAGCTTCTAATGACCTTATCCCTGATGTTATAAATAGTTTGTTCGGTCACGCTGTCCATCACGTAGAGGTTATATACATCCAATAAATAACACTTCGGGAGTTGTAACATAGTAACATAGTTCATATTTGCCATTTTCTTGTCTTATATCATTCTGCTTTTTCATTAAATATAATTGGCGGCCACGTCACCCTGTTCCTCTCCATGTTGTGAGGATTTTCCGTCTAGAAATCTAAACATTTATTTCGCCTGGTTCCCGGAGTTTACATCTCATTTCTGCGGGAGAATGAAGAGCGGCCCAAGTGCCTCAGATAGAAGGAATTTAACTTTCACAACCGGTATATGTCATGACAGCAACTTAACACCACAGCCCAGCCAATGGCAAACACACCTGACGCACGACTCGTAGCCCTAGAGCGGGTCTACTTCATGTATTTTTCCCATTATCTATTTCTTACATTTATTTGAACAGATTTGACGAGGTTTTTAGTGCTTGCTAAGAACTCGAAGGGAAGAGTTAGTGGCAAAATTCGGGGATGTGTAGATCATTGCAGAGTTTTTCTTGAACATGTTAGAAGAATCTTCATTGTTGCTCCATGGAGTGGACGGAAGTTGTCACACTGATTGATTTCCCCAAAAGTCTCAATTTGTTCAGCAATAAAAAGTTTTATTTTCTGTGTTTAGCCAATTTTTGTATCATTGTTATTGTGGCAACAGGTGAGTAAGAGAGAGGCTTGTTCTGGAAGACTGAAGACAGGGTTCATCCTCTACACAATCACTCACATAGAGCTCACAGGTGGAAGACCTGGATCTAATCAGAGTTAGTTAGAGCTTGGGAGGAGACTATAAATAGCTAGTTTGTACTATGGGCAGGATGACCAACACCAGTCTAGTGGCAGGTGACCAGAGAGGAAACTGTGTGTACAAGTAACTGCAGGGACCTGGGGCAGTAAATACTACTGTTTGTTTTATGAATGCTGGACTTTACCTACTGCTGTATACATCATCCTGACCAGCCTGATAATACCACACAGCAATGTGCCTCAGCAACCTGTGTGCCTGCGTCTCATTGTAATATAATTGCCTTTTAAAACCCACTGCTGTTATCCACGGATATCAAGGACAGATTACCAGGGCTGCAAAAATGCTCATTTAATTATATTTAAAAAAAATTATTTCAAAATTTAATTTTCACATTCTTTTTAAGGTTTATTTGTATTTATTTATGTTTCTGCATTTTTCTTTTTCTTTTTATAAATATTTTCCTGTTTATTTGAACCTGAATTTTTCAGTTTGAGGACTTGCTCTAGGAAAACGCAGGCGAAATAGTAAAAATAGCGCTCAATCCAAAGTCTGGGCGCAGGAGTGAATCCTCAGGATCAGGCGTCTGGTGTGCATTATTAGTGAGTGTAGAGAGACAGAGTACAGGTGCATGTAATCAGGAAGGCCAATGCCGAGACTTGGGTACTGTGTCCGTTGTGACATTCCAGTCTTGTTGATGGCTTTGTAGGTTAGCAATGGTTATACGCTATGTGTAAGCTTTTAATTGACACTGAGAATGTACTAAAACTATTGTCCAAAACAAAATAATTAGAAAATAAAGTTGAATGAAACAAAATGCAATAACACGTCTCTGACGGCACGCGGTCACAACGTAGAGTTGTGTTTAGGTGTGAATCTGTGTAATTGTGTGCACTCTTCTGCCCTGGTCTTGTACTGTGCAAAGGGGCATTAATGGGCCGAGATGAGGCCCTCTGTGTACATGTAACCTCTCGTGAACACAGTTAGTTTTTCTGAACGGAGAACAAAAGAAATAGAATTTACGTTCCAGCGATATATATTTCACACTGAATGAGCTGCTTCTCGTCTGATCCCTGTGGTTTCTGTGCATTTCATGATTAAAAGACTCGCAGAGCAAGAAGAGGAGAAGGGATTCGGAGGCAGCTTGAATGACTATCGCAGAAACCTCAAGATATTAACCAGATGTGTTGTGTTGTCCTCATTACCCAAATCCCAGAGATCAGCCTCCTCCGTCTCCATACTCCATCAGTACGTGTTATTGCACTTACCAGTCTCCCATCCTCTGCAGACTCCATAGGTGAAAAAGAAATGATAGATAGGCTTCAGATTTTCCTCAAGATAAGTTTTTGGGATTTTGGGGGAAGTTATTTAACTGCATAGTAAAATAAAAAAATAACCTCTCTAAATATCCCACAAAACACAATTTTCTGGTTATGAGGTGTTATAATAATCCAGATGTTACAACAATGAGAACAGCGACCAGGATGTTTCTGTACACTTCCGATGCCCATATAAGGAAGTTGACGCTCCTGGAATGTGATTGGCTAAGCTTTCAGCGCATTACACTTTGTTAAAGAGCACCTGTAAAGTGGAAGAAACGGTGTTGTTGGAAGCATAGACATGGGAAGATTGCAATGGAGATGGAATGGGTAGATAGATAAGCAGCGTTTCTGTGGACACTGGTTCATCATACAACGCGTCTGGAACTCTGTGTGCATTAAGGTTCATTCCTGTTATTGCACTTACCAGTCTCCCATCCTCTGCAGACTCCATAGGTGAAAAAGAAATGATAGATAGGCTTCAGATTTTCCTCAAGATAAGTTTTTGGGATTTTGGGGGAAGTTATTTAACTGCATAGTAAAATAAAAAAATAACCTCTCTAAATATCCCACAAAACACAATTTTCTGGTTATGAGGTGTTATAATAATCCAGATGTTACAACAATGAGAACAGCGACCAGAATGTTTCTGTACACTTCCGATGCCCATATAAGGAAATTGACGCTCCTGGAATGTGATTGGCTAAGCTTTCAGCGCATTTCACTTTGTTAAAGAGCACCTGTAAAGTGGAAGAAACGGTGTTGCTGGAAGCATAGACATGGGAAGATTGCAATGGAGATGGAATGGATAGATAGATAAGCAGCGTTTCCGTGGACACTGGTTCATCATACAACGCGTCTGGGACTCTGTGTGCATTAAGGTTCATTCCTTTTACACCAAGAAGTTTCTCATGTTCATTTCCCAGGACTGGTTCTAAGTATTATTATTAATAATGCAAATGGTCCGTTCTAACGCTCAGCGTGCCATCACAGCACTCCCCCAACACGATCCACGATCGGGCGTTGCCGTAGCTACACCGGGCAACTTCTGCCCGGCGCATGCGCAGATCGGCTTTTAAGCTTACGTATTACCGCCAAGCAGCGTAGGGCTGGATCAGCCTCAATGTTACTCACTGAGCCACCATGCTGCCTAATAGCGTATTGCATACGTACAGAAGTGTTCCATACATTCTCCCGCTCCTAAGGCCCATACGTGGCTGCATAGGGCCCTCCCCCCACTCCCGTACGATGTTCATAATCCTCAACTCTTACTTCATCATTTAAATAGGGAGCTCCGCCTACTAGTGCATATAAACTACGGAATGAGGTCTGTAACACGTTGCCTACAGAACTGCTGGATGTACGGATACAATTTCCACACGCTTCATTAAGAAATCGTCTGTCGTTCTTAATTGAGGTCCTGTCCTCTGATTGGTTTGAGGCTCCACCGCAATTCCAGCTTGAGACAGCAGGTGGCAGTGCCCCATCAATACTAACACTGAACTCGCATTGATTTGCGACATTGTACTGGGCCTGTACATTTGGTCTTGCCGTGGGGTTCCCCAGTGGCATGTACAAGCGGCAACGCTGCTGTTCATCAATCCAAGACCCAGTGTTGTAACTAGGAAGGGAGCAAAAGATGGGACCCAAAATGGCTGCTACTCCTGCACCCATCGAAGTGACCACTTAGGTTCCTGTGCTGAGAGGCGGCCACGATTCTTTTCTGAGAAGGACAGCGCTGCACCCCTGGCCCCTGCATAAATCCTTTACGGGGCCCATTCTTCTATCTCCGCCCCTTACAAGATCAGTTCATAAATCTGAGTAAAATCTTCTGTCTGTACAGGGCACGAGAGCTTCTTATTCATCCTTTTCCACTAATCACCAACGTAAGTACAAAAATGGATAAAATAATTGAAAATGAATATAAAGTCTGGCAGTGAACAGATATAAAAAGAATACAATTAAAAATAAAGACCCAAAAAAGCGCTAAAACCACAGCGACAGCCAGAAGATCCCAGAGCGCCGTAACCCTAAAATAACGAGACAAAATAACCTATGATTTCACATCTGTTATTTCTGGGATTCTCCTATGAAATACTGTGAAGATCTTTACCCATGAAAATGAATGGTTAAAGTGTTGTCTCTACATGTGATGGACTGTCACAGGCTCTTGTATTATTAAGAAGGAACCACAGACGCCGACTATCCCGGAACATCCAGGAGACTCACGAAATTCGGGCACATCTCCCGCAATGGACGTGAGGCCGTGATATCATGCAAATTACGGCCTCCACGCCCATCCCCTGGTCTATAAATACACTAATTCCAGGGGAAGATTTACTAAGCCGCGGGTTTTGAAGTGGAGATGTTGCCCATAGCAACCAATCAGATTCTAGCTCATATTCTCTAGTATGTAATAGGGAAGTGAGAGCTACAATCTGATTGGTTGCTATAGGCAACATCTCCACTTTTCAAAAACCCCCAGCTTAGTAAATATGGCCCCTAGTGTTACTAGGGATTGGACGGAACTCGATGACGTAATTTGCGTCATTAAGCCACACCCCATCTCCCAGTAACACTATGCATAGTAGTGTTAATGTCCAGGGGACATCAGGACACGTTTTGCATAAATGGCGCCTTCATGCCCCTCCCCCTGTGCATGCGTCCGAAGGCTCATTACCTACTATTCTGCATTATGTACCTGCCCCATTTTACATTTTACATGGGGTAGATGCATAAGACTAAGGGTCAGGAGTGTTCGGACCGGATTCAGAGATCCGTTTTTTGAAGGTATGCAATTATACGCACGCACGCCACAAGGTAACGCCCATGACACTCTCCTTACACGGCTTTGTTGTCGGTGACTTACGCCACCATAGAGAACCCTTATCCCTACGTGTGTAGTTACGGGCGTATGTTAAGGTACGTACGTGCGTATCTATCTATCCGTGCCCTCAAATGCCCATTTAAATGCCTCCCCCCTGACCAGTCTCACGTATCTTTGAACATACAGATTTTAATCCTGCCCCTCCGGACATATGTCCCTAAGTGCGAATCACAAGTATGTGCCTAATGGACGTGCGTAAATATTACGTAACTTGCCGGGAAAAAGTTACTACGCATGCGCAGTTGATCCGATCCTAAAAATACGCACGCAATTCAGCACAAAAGCGGATCTCTGAATTCAGTCCTTCATAACCATAAAAATGGACTTATAGATGTGTGATCTTTATTAAATCGGGTTCCAGTCCCTTATCTATTTGTTTCTTATTCTGTAACTGCCGAACTTAATTATCCATCGACACCCTGACAGCGCTTTGTTTTAGATGCACCCCATTTTTATTTCAGGTGTTAGAAGAAATATGCAAAGTTGAACAAAACAATTAGAAATATATTTCCAAAATGACTGACAACTAATATTATTTTATTTTTATTCGAACATTTATGAAAAAGTAAAGTTTAGAGAAGGAGATAAATGATTAAACTGAAACTATCAAGGAGAACTCAAATCCCCTTCCTGATTGGCTGAAAAGATCCGTCACATGACCACTGTCACCGATGGAGGATTCACTCAAACACATGCAGTCCTTCAAAGCAGCTTAAGGGACTGACAGGAGTTATCCATAGGCCCTGCCGCTCATTGGGTGGCCTTTCCCCCCTACTGAACAAACAGATATCAGTCACATTGGTGCTAAGAAAATACTTCCACTAATTAGCGCTGGGGATGTGTATTTCACAGTGTGGCCTGTTTGTTTACCAGCTATCTGTGTATATAGCAGAGGCCTGGTGAGAGCTATACATCAAGGCTGAGCCCACAATCCTGGGACAAGCTCAAATGTTCAGTGCAGAAACCTAAATAAGCTTTGGCCGCGGACAGTAATGCCAGGGATGGCTGGAACGCAGCAATATCGTGTCATAAACCTCCTAGGCACATGCCCATTGATCCACAAGAGCGACGCTATTCTGACATTGAGCGTCTGCATTGTAACCACGCCCCCTCGCACAGACCGATTGCGACAACCAGGAGAAAGAATTTTAAAGACTATGGCCCGCCAGACGTATTGCATATTTCAGACCACATATACGCAATCTACGAAATGAATAGGTGCATAGATTACGTTAAAAAAAAATGACTACACATGGGCAGTATCAAATTTCGGGAAACACCGGACGTATATGCAATACATCCGATGGTCTGAATACGGGCCTATATGTGGAAGACCCAGATGAAATAATCTTTGATTTATTAAAATGTCTTCATCTTAATTTAAGACCAAAGCAGGCCCTAATTGCTCTTCATCGTCCATAATTTCTCTTCATCGTTCAATAATTGCTCTTCATCGTCCATATTTAAAAAAAATAGGCAACACTCAACATTCAGAAATATGTGAAGACACGACACAAGGATATTCCCTGGATTCCACTCTGCATGTACTTCTGAATACCTCTCATCAGTGTTATGCTACTCCTGAACACAAATATTTTCTTCTGCCATGATTGGCAGCTGTTTGCTTTTGTTATAAATACATTATTATTATTATTATGACATTGTTTCAAAATGCAACATTTGCAAAGACCCAAAACCTCTGAGGGTCATTTACTGAGTCAATATTCATTCAGTAGCATTTGGTGGGTAGTTTAATAACAACATTTATAGTGTGTCATTTCCACAGTTACTGATAGATAGATAGATAGATAGATAGATAGATAGATAGATAGATAGATAGATATTCACATGTACTTTATAGCCCCACCTGTTTTATAGTAATAATAATATAATTTGTGATATTAATATAAGTGGGCATTCAGGGAATCTGGAGACATTGGTTTGACACATTTGACATTCGGCTCCTATAATAACCTGCATGTGGTAGTGATTATCCGTCTTCATTCTGACACGCTGAATTACCACAGGGCAATTAAACACATTTTACATCCAGCGTTTACCCCACAGATCATGTCAGAATGTATATGGAAAGAAGCCGCTTTGCTATGTCCTCGCTCTATGAATTATTGACCCTGCTCGTCACTGATACATTCTGGAAGACATTTTCAAGGTCGACTTTGAGTAATCACAAGGATACGAGGGAAGCCGTTTTGGGACGGGTGGAATGAAGGAACCTGGGGTTAAATATCAGGATCAAAGTCAAAGGAACTGTATAGAAATGGTAATTATGCACCAATAGAGAGCCCAGGCAGTGGTATAACTACCTAGGGGGCAGGGGCTATGGAGCAGAGGGGGCCTGAGGAAGCACCCCTGCCTGATCAACAAAGACAGACTCTGCTTCAGGAGGGGGCCCAGCGTTGCAAAGGGGCATCACCAGGTCCCCTCCTAAATTGGTTATTGCAGGCATGGCCAACCGGTGGCTCTGCAGGTGTTGTGAAACTATGAATCCCAGCATGCTTTCTCAGGTATCAGCTATGCCTATACAGTTAAAGCCTACTGGGACTCGTAGTTTTACAACACCTGGAGAGCCACCAGTTGGCCAGGCCTGGGTTACGTAGTCCAAGTTGTGGGTTACGTAGTCCAAGTTGTGTGTAGGTCCATCTCTGAGCTGAGGTACCTTGTGCACCAACCCATGCAAGGGTCATCATCCATAGTCCATGTCCATTCATGGAGGTAGTAACAGATACAGGAACCTTTAGCTACCAGAATCATCTTCATAAACTATTCCACATGTTTACATCAACTTCCTTAAAGGGGTGAAGACGGAGGAGAAAGACCTGTACCACCAACTCACCATCCCATCAAAGACAAAAATCAAACTTGATCTAGAAACGTTCTTCAGAAGAACATCAAGGGATCAGATCCCGGCATGCCCAGACTTCGCTAGCTGCATTCATACCTGGATATGTGTGATCCGGAAAAGCAGGGTTTTTCTACAATCAGTGTCTGGCGATACGGTGAGGTGAGCGCCGGTGCGTGCGGTTTACTGTTCCGATAATCTGATTTCCGACAGTTAACCCTATAATAGTGGCAGTTCACTAATCAGCGATTTTCTCTTAGTCGTTACCACTACAGCTGTGTCACTGAATATCATAATGCTGAACAAACATGCCAGACATCATCTGCACCCTAACCCTCATTCCTAACCCCAACACATGGGGGCAGCAGAGGGCAGCACATGGAAACCAGGAACCGGCACGAGTTCCGGGAACAGTAAATATCACAGCGGGTACCCCGGGAAGAGTAGATGTCAGGTGGTCGAAATAGGAACTTTTGGCAATGGATCCATGCCGGTATAAAGTTGAATCCTGTGTAAATTGGTAGAGCCAACCTGTATCACTGTTGATATAGCCAATTGGAGGTGGTTGGGATTTACATTGTACAGTGTGAATGCTCTGCTCTCCAGGCTTCCAATCTATCAGCCGCCTGGCCCTTTCATCTGTCTGGACCTGGTCACGATGCCCCATAACCCTGTCTGCCGGCAGAAGATGCCGCTAACCTGCCAGCACCTCATCCTGGATGGCGTATCCTCTGTGGAGGCCTCAGGCCCTTCTCTTCCTCTCTCCTCCGGACCCTTTAGTAGCCACAAACCCTGCAACCAAATTGTCCTCCAAAGAGAGAAAATTGAAATCTCTTCACCTATTGCTTATTCTCGGTTAATAATTGATATATTCTGTAAAAATCATTGTAAGGACGTTTTATACAAGTTGCAAAAAAACCAACAACTAATAAATAAAAAAAAGTGTGGTGTTGTAACCAATCCAGAGCTCGCGTTCATTTATCTCATAGACTCTAGAAATTGAGAGCTGGCATTTCATTGGCTGCTGTGGACAACTCCTCCACACACATATTAGAAGGTTTTCGTAGTCTCCCCCGTGGCAGAGGTTACCGGAGAGACGTATCCATTGCACACGCAGAGAAATTCCTCGTCTGAATGCGCTGTGGAATATGCTGGCACTGTTTAAATAAATTTCATTTATAATAATAATAAACAATATTCCTAGGTATGAACTGTATCTGCCGCTGCAGAAATAAATACTCTGTGTCCGCAGCGGTCTCTTCGGTCTGTTTTGGCAGAGTTCGACAGAGTGTAAGGATCCAGCTGTTTTGTATTGTGTTAGGTTTAATACTCCGGCCTCCAGCCATTTTACAGTTTATAGAAATATTATGCACCTTGGGCCGGATCCAGACCTACGTTCCCTTTATGTTTCAATGCGTAGCGTATTTACACTACCGTAATTACTATGCCCTCCCCTCGCTCGTACGAGGCCCCTTTTCCTTATCGAACATATGTTATGGCATAACGTATCTCTTTACTTATGGTCAAGTAATTGGCGCTTACCTGCTCACCTACGCCTGCTTGGCATTGCTTCAACTGTGGTGTCGGATCGATGAATCTGCAATCCACAGGAACGCCAGCTTGACAATTAAGCACTCAACAAGGACGCCTCTTGGATAGTACATACACGGTAGGAAAAATAAGCGAATCTCCCCAAAAAATTCACGGAATTAGCTTCGCACCAGCATTATTTATTTATTGAATCGGGCCCTTAATGTTAATTTTACTGTTGAGTTAAGGTTGGTGTTAGTGTTAGGCTCAGCTTAGGTTTAGGATGCTGATACTGGATTTTGAGATTTAGGCTGCGGTAAAGAGACGGTTAAAGTAAGGCTGTGGTGAGGAGACGGTAAAGGTTAGACTGCGGTGAGGGAATTATTAGAGTTAGGCTGAGGTTAGGGCAGGTTTAGTGTAAGGGTTAAGGTTAGTGTTTGTGTCAGAGGCAACACTAAGAGCAGTATAATAATACTGTATAAGCAATAAGTATGGAGGCAGGAGGAGGAGCCAAACATAGCCACCTCCCCTATGTCTGGGATCAGACTCTACAGCTAACCATTATCCTGACACCAAACGGGTGTGTCCTGTACCACCGAAGGGGTGTGTCCTATGAATAGTCCCACCCATGGGTGTGTCTAGCGCTGCCAGGAAAACTATTTTCTAGTTTGGATCAGGTTTATAATTCCCTTATTCACAAACATCGGTAATCATCCATATTAATGTTTCACTTTCATCCTCAACTAGACATATTTTGCAGGATTCTGTATTTGCTAAGAATCTGAAATATCTCCTGATTTCACCATTTCTGATGCGAGAGACAGAGTGGATAAAGAAATGTGTTAGTTCCCTGAACCGTGAGCCAAGTCCCAGGACTGAAATTCTGAGTATCAGCCAAATGAAAGAAACTCATTGAAAGACTTGTTTATACGGAGACAAAAATAACATAGAATAAAAACCCTTCGCCTGTTATAACTGATACTGTGAATAATCAATGTATAAATAGAGGAGGGAATTTCAGGGAATCAATGAAACACATGTGATCGTGACAGAGACTCCCGATGAGAGCCATAATCTTCATGTCAGTACCCAACAAAAAGAACTCTCTGCGTCTCTAAGCAACATCACGAGGAATCTGGAATCCTCTGTGCTGCTTTTCAACAGGCCACCTACAAATACATTCTAATTATCGCTACTGAGCACGGAGAACAATAAGCTTTCCTATTAAACACAAATAAAAGGATTCTATGTCAAGGAAAGAAAGATATCAAAAAATAAAAATAACCGGGATAAAATGCACAATTCTTTGTTTTTTCATCCCAAATAAGGATTTTTATATCATTTCATGCAATAAACTGAGTCAGATCATCCATGAAAGTTAGGCTCCCACTTAGGGCCATGGGAGCGGGTACTGAGGGGCCCAATGGAGACAGGAGGGCTTGAAAGGAAAGCACTGTCACATGGGGAGAAAAGGGGAAAGTAAGTATTGCTAACACATTAAAACTGCATGGGATCTGCACAGGAGACACCTAGAGACACCTACAGATAGTGGATCGTATTCTAAGATCTGCTGTAAGATAGGTGTGGACAGACCCGCACCTAACTCATCCGTCCTGTCCCCATCCCACCCCCCTTTTTAAGTAACTCATGCTACCTTAACTATCCATACATTGCCGCTCCCCGCCTCCGCCCACCCTCCCCTGCGAATCTAAACACATGCCCCTCCCACTTTTACCCAAACCCTCCGCCGAGGTGGCATTACGCCGCCTCTTTATACTTTCAATACTCCATGCGGTTTTTAAAGACCACACGGAGACAATCTACATACTAACTGGTACATAGATTGCGTAAAGGACCTACAACACATGCGCAGAACGTCCGTTACTAAGGTTACGCACTTAAGAAACGTCGGCTGCGTAGGTGTGACTAAGGGGCACTGGGACAGATAAAAACACCGGACTCACCTGAGATGAATCTGCCAAATGTTACATGTTCCACATTTAGGGGCTGACCCAAAGCCGCGCCTCCGACCAGATGTCAAACGGAAGCGCAACCTTCATTCACACGGCGCATGCTCACAACGGAAGCGAGCACAGAAAGATGGGCGCAAGTCTTCCCCATCATCTGTGTCTGCAGTGTCAGCGGCACAAGACGTTCCATGATATTTAAATGAGTAGCCGCAGTAGAAGACATGGGCCCAGATCCAGAACAACGTTTGTGAGCGAATTTACGCGTGGCGGAGACGTAAAATCGTCTTTTGGTAAATACTGCGCATGCGCACCATAGAAAATACGCTCAGAAGAGTAGCGTAATTGTGAACATATGGGCCATTCACGTATGTGTCGCGTAAATACTTACGTTTGGGCGTGCCAATTTTACGTGAGT
>WWET01004645.1:89901-104638 GCA_011038615.1 Limnodynastes dumerilii | reverse complement strand
ATCTTGACAAAATACGTACATTCAAGGGGTGTGCCGAGGGGAGTGTATAGAAGGTACGCACGCGAAAATACGCTACGCGAATAAACGTATGGCAAACGTAGTTCTGGATCTACCCCATGGTGTTTAGTAATAAGTGAGAGCACCCCTTTTTCAAAACCACAGTGATTTTCGGAATGCAGCTGCTTTCTATAATATGCAGACAACAATTCGCTGACGGCTGTGGGTAAATGGAAAATGGCTGTTCGCAGCGGCGAATGGAACTCGTAATAACCGCAGGTCCTTTTCAATGTGAAATAACGTGCTTTAAAAATATCTTTTTTTCATTACATTTTGTTTATTAAATAAATAATAAAATATATTTCTTTAGATATATATATTTTTGTCAGCATAGTAGGGGAATCCCGTTACTATCCTCTGACACTGATTTACATAATGAAATAAGCTTTTAAATGAGGTTTTTAAATGCTGCAAATGGAAGAATCCATTTAAATGGTTGTGGCAGAAGCTTGTGGTTGGACAAGCCACGGCCACCGCTAATATGGCTCCTACTGCGGGGAGAGGGGGACGCGTCTTCCCCATTTCCACACGTGCTGTTCTGACTTGCGTCCTTTTGCCGAAACACACAGTGCGGGAGAGGACGAATACTCTTTATCAGGTCCTTAAAACAGTGGTAAATTTTGGAAGCGAGCATCGTCATTGAATTACTTTATTTATTTATTAACAGGCTTTTATATAGCGCCATCAGATGACATAGCACTTTATCACATAAGTGTAAAAGTAAGTGTGTGTGTGAGTATAAGTAAGTGTGTGTATATGTGTGAGTGTGTGTGTGAGAGTATAAGTAAGTGTAAAAGTAAGTGTGTGTGTATATATATGTGTGTGTGTGTATATATATATATATGTGTGTGTGTGTGTGTGTGTGTGTCATGCAAATTTTTTGTGTGTAATATTCAAGATGTGTGTTATACATTTATATAAATATATGTGTGTGTGTTTTATGCATGTATGTGTATATATAGAAGGAACCGGCACTCAGTAGATAACACTATCAGGTAGCTTTAATATAGATTCAATGATTCAATTAGATCTATATTAAAGCTACCTGATAGCGTTCGTTATCTACTGAGTGCCGGTCCCTTCTTCTTTTTGCTGCATTTTTTTTTTCCGGGCAATAGTGACTTTATTTATTTATTATTGATTGGAGTACCGTCTCTACTCTACTCTACTCTACTCTATATATATATATATGGTCATCAATGTTAGAATGTAGCACTCCTATTGTCCATATAAATCAATTGCTATAGTGCCCATCTCTAATACCCCTCTAATACATCTCTTATCACATGACTGGGTGGTAACAGACAGACACCAGAGCCAGCGAGTTCTGTGTGACGCTGGAAGGGAAACTACAAATTGCAATTTCTAAGCATAGGAGCTTTCACCCACCCGGTACGTACACACATACTACAGATGCTGGACGACCATTGCCAAAATGTACTTTATAGCTCGTCAAAAAATCTACGCAATTCTATAATGCCATTATTACCCAGTAAACAGCATTTCGAAAAAGGCCACTTTAACCTAGAGATGAGCGAATCGTAATGTGTAAAATCTGACAGATCCGAATTTAGGGGTTCCGTGGTGAATCGCAGCAGCACCTTTTCCTCCCAACAAACTCTGATTGCAAATCGAGGCAAAACACCATTTTTCTTCGTTCGGATCTTGTAGTTTTTTTATCTGAATCTTAGGTTTTAGGTTCTAAAGACGATATCAGCTGCCATTTTAGTGCTGTTTATCATTATGGACTGGATTCTCAGCCCCGTATTTTTCATTTTACGTGTACTTTTATGTGCAAAATTACATGATTTTAGCACTTTTTTTATTTTTTTAATTTAAGACGCTTGGATCCAAAACACACGAATTTAGAAAGAAAACCAAACCACGACGAAGATTTAGGACCAAAATTAAAACACAGTCGGCGCTACTTTAAAGGGACGAATTGCGATTTGCACAAAAACCCCGACCATTGGCCAAGATGCGGACTGCGCACGTTAACTAGAACAGCGTGTCTGAAGCCGATCTGCAGCCAGACTGATTTCTACCCTCTCCAGGAACTCACGAGCCTCAGTAAGAAAGTCTTGTAACTTCTCCCTACGAGTCTCCGAGGGCGAGTTTTCCGTGGTCGGCTGCTGTCAGACGTGTCAATAAACACTGAACATACATGTAGCTTCATGCAGCCCTGACTTGGCTGCAGATAACAGGAACTAGAGGAATCCAAAGATTTCCGGAGCTTTACAAAAAAAATCATCTTTCAATTGACTTAACACCTTCATCAGACTGCGATTAAACCTCCATCATTCACCCATATTTATATTACGCCGGTTCCAGATATCAGCAGCTGTCGCTGAGAGAGCAGCAAAAGGGACAAAGCGGCATATCCAATAAAACTCCAATGAGGAAAAGGGGAGAGGTCGCCAATAACAACCAATCACAACCAATCACATTCCTGTTGTCATGTTCTAGAACAGCTCTGGCCAACCTGAGGCTCTCCAGGTGTTGTGAAAAAACAACTCCCAGCATGCTTCAATTACACAGGCATGGATGATACCTGAAAGAGAATGCTGGGAGTTGTAGTTTCACAACAGCTGGAGAGACACAGGTTTGTTAGGTGTGCACTAGACCATAACAACTGGAATATGGTTGCCTGGTGACTTTTCCAGAATATATTAGATAAATCTTTCTTTCTTTCTTTTTCTCTTTCATTTTTCTTTTTCTCTTTCTTTCTTTCTTTCTTTTGTTCTCTCTCTTTCTTTCTTTTTCTCTCTATATCTTTTTTTTTCTTTTCTTTCTGTCTTTCTTTCTTTTTCTCTTTCATTTTTCTTTTTTTTTCTTTCTTTCTTTTTTTCTTTCTTTCTTTCTTTCTTTCTTTCTTTCTTTCTTTTTCTCTTTCATTTTTTTCTTTCTTTCTTTTTTCTATTCTCTTTCTTTCTTTCTTTCTTTCTTTCTCTCTTTCTTTCTCTCTTTCTTTCTCTCTTTCTTTTTCTCTTTCATTTTTCTTTTTCTCTTTCTTTTTTCTTTCTATTTCTTTCCTCTATATCTTTCTTTCTTTCTCTATTTCTTTCTTTCTTTTTCTTTTTCCATTTCATTTTTCTTTCTTTCTTTCTTTCTTTCTTTCTTTCTTTCTTTCTTTCTTTCTTTCTTTCTTTCTTTCTTTCTTTCTTTCTCTATCTCTTTCTTTCCCCCCCTCTCTCTCCCTCTCTTTCTTTCTTTCTCTATATCTTTCTTTCTTTCTTTTCTCTCTTTCTTTCTTTCTCTCTTTCTTTTTCTTTCATTTTTCTTTTTTCTTTTTTCTCTGTTTCTTTCTTTCTTTTTCTCTTTCATTTTTCTTTCTTTCTTTTTTTCTTTCTTTCTATCTTTCTTTCTTTTTATCATTCATTTTTCTTTTTCTCTTTCTTTCTTTTTTCTTTCTTTCTTTATATCTTTCTTTCTTTTCTCTCTTTCTTTCTTCCTCTATTTCTTTCTTTCTTTTTCTTTTTCTCTTTCTCTATCATTTTTCCTTTTCTTTCTTTCTTTCTTCTCTCTCTCTCTATATCTCTTTCTTTCTTTCTTTCTTTTTTCTTTTTCTCTTTCTTTCTTTCTCTCCTCTCTCTATCTCTTTCTTTCTTTCTTTCTTTTTTCTTTTTCTCTTTCTTTCTTTCTTTTCTCTCTCTATCTCTTTCTTTCTTTCTTTCTTTTTTCTTTTTCTCTTTCTTTCTTTCTTTTCTCTCTCTATCTTTCTTTCTTTCTTTCTTTCTTTTCTCTCTCTATCTCTTTCTTTCTTTCGTTCTTTCTTTTTTCTTTATCTCTTTCTTTCTTTCGTTCTTTCTTTTTTCTTTTTCTCTTTCTTTCTTTCTTTCTTTCTTTCTTTCTTTTCTCTCTCTATCTTTCTTTCTTTCTTTCTTTCTTTTCTCTCTCTATATTTCTTTCTTTCTTTCTTTTTTTTTCTCTTTCTTTCTTTCTTTCTTTCTTTCTTTCTTTCTTTCTTTCTTTCTTTCTTTCTTTCTTTTTCTCCTAAACTAACAAAAAAACATCAGTCACCAGAAATTGTGCAGATAAATAAGATTGTGTGTTCTCCTTGATGTTTTCTGTAAGGTAGAAGCCACTTGCCCGGCACATAATATCTTTCTACAAACCCTCCTCTGTTTCTTAGTAAAACAACAGTAAAGAGCTCGATGGCCTTTCATCCACATCTGGCTGCTGGAATAACAGTGACCCGTGGAATTCGGCATTTTATCTGTGACTGCAGCAGTCGTGGAGCGAGAGGTTCCCCTGGCTGTGTTTATTGAAGATCTGGTCCCGATGGGGAAGGATATTTCATGAAGTGATTATTGGAAAAACACTGCAGCCTGGATGGGGACAGGAGGGGGGTGAAACATACCAGTGACCGGTAGATGGGAGGAAATGGATGGCAGAGGAACCGTCTTTCAATGGCCAACAAGAAGAAAAACAATGATATAGGAATACAGAAGTATAGCACCGGGGAATGTAATACTAGGCACAGGAGGCAGGAGCCTGGGGAGCCACTTCTTGGGGGGAGGGGGTTAAACAAAGGGTAAACTGCACCAAACCCTGACCTTCCCAGTGACCCAGATGCCCACCTTATAGAGGACAATGTATGGACTAATGATGGACTGGATCCAGTCTTAGGGCTGCAAGGGGGACAGTCCGGACTATTGTCCCAAACCCGGAGCTGATGGTTGCCCGCCGATACTTGTCTAGCTCTGCAGCAGGATGTATAGGAAGCATCCTACAGCCGACACTTGCTCCTCAGTAGCTGGTCCGCCGTTAATGCTGGACCACCGCCACTATGTGATGTCACCATTGACAGTCACATGGGGGGGGCCCATGGCTGTGTCCCAGGCCTCGCATTTTCTGATGGTGGCGCTATAGGGCCGCCCACTCCCCTTACATGTTCGGCACTTCCGTACAGAGGCGGCCCACGGCTTAGGCCGTATAGGCCTATGGCCCCGCGGGTTCCGGGGCCCCGCACCTCCTGCTTTTTAAGTTAAAAAAAAATTAAATTTTTTTTTTCTTTTTTGCAAGCGCCGCCAGGCTTGCACTTGTACAGAAGTATAGCACCGGGGAATGTAATACTAGGCACAGGAGGCAGGAGCCTGGGGAGCCACTTCTTGGGGGGAGGGGGTTAAACAAAGGGTAAACTGCACCAAACCCTGACCTTCCCAGTGACCCAGATGCCCACCTTATAGAGGACAATGTATGGACTAATGATGGACTGGATCCAGTCTTAGGGCTGCAGGGGGGACAGTCCGGACTATTGTCCCAAACCCAGAGCTGATGGCCCGCCGATACTTGTCTAGCTCTGCAGCAGGAGGTATAGGAAGTATCCTACAGCCGACACTTGCTCCTCAGTAGCTGGTCCGCCATTAATGCAGGACCACCGCCACTATGTGATGTCACTAGTGACAGTCACATGGGGGGGGGGGGCCCATGGCTGTGTCCCAGGCCTCGCATTTTCTGACGGTGGCACTATAGGGCCGCCCACTCCCCTTGCATGTTCGGCACTTTCGTACCCTTAACTTTTCCGCACCTGCTTAATCTAGCCTTTACCCCGCGATTTAAATACCTCCCCCAACCTACCGTGTGTGTGCACTCTATTCATGGCTGGTGATCACACCCCGCCACCAGAAAGACTTACATCACAGAATCCAGAATCATTCGTAGTGCGTTCCGATGCGTAACTGTCATGTGCGCACATGTGGAGAACGCACGTATACGTTGTTTTGCATTATAGATCTGCCGCTTACATGCAAACACATGGGACACCCTTTGCCTCGCTCACAAGAGATACCGTGGGGGAGACCCTTCCTAATGACTTCTGTCTCATATAATGGGGACGGCTATCGCTGCCCTGACAGTCATGGCAATGTCTATAGTACTACAAACACCAGCATGCCCAAGCTATTGATGGCCGTCTGGGCTTGCTGGTACATGTAGTGCACCAATACAAAATCATGTTTTTTGTACATAAAATACAATAAAAATAATTTTTTTTTCATAAAAACAAAACGTTGGAAAGGAATGTTATTGATGTTACTAATCTTTACACCCATTTTATATATATTCCATATATAAGGCAGACTAGAGCACAATAGTTTGTATTTTTTTCCGCTTGTTTATAATGCGTTTTGTGGTAAATCCCGTGTTGTAGCTCCTCCCTATTCTATTATGCAGCGTATGTCATGTGATCCCCAGGTAAACGGCTGCTGTAGCTGGGATCTTCTCATCTGTATCCCACATACACAGCACAGCCGGCATGTTATTATGGATAGCACAGTAATGCAAGTTATATGTAGTGTAGGAATTGGTGTGAGCTGGTCAGTGTAACAGCTATCTAATATAAGGAAGTCACATTCCCTGTGTGTAATACAGAGTGCAGCTTATATAGTGATAGCCAGCAGTGTGTAATACAGAGTACAGCCAGCAGTGTGTGTAATACAGAGTACAGCTTATATAGTGATAGCCGGTAGTGTGTAATACAGAGTACAGCTTATGTAGTGATAGCCAGCAGCGTGTAATACAGAGTACAGCTTATATAGTGATATCTGGCAGTGTGTAATACAGAGTACAGCTTATATAGTGATATCCGGCAGTGTGTGTAATACAGAGTACATCTTATATAGTGATATTCGACAGTGTGTAATACAGAGTACAGCCAGCAGTATGTGTAATACAGAGTACAGCTTATATAGTGATATCTGGCAGTGTGTAATACAGAGTACAGCTCATATAGTGATATCCGGCAGTGTGTGTAATACAGAGTACAGCTTATATAGTGATATTCGACAGTGTGTAATACAGAGTACAGCTGGCAGTGTGTAATACAGAGTACAGCCAGCAGTGTGTGTAATACAGAGTACAGCTTATATAGTGATAGCCGGCAGTGTGTGTAATACAGAGTACAGCCGGCAGTGTGTGTATACAGAGTACAGCCGGCAGTGTGTGTGTACAGAGTACAGCTTGTGTATAGTAGATCAGGGCCCCGGGTGCAGGTATTTGGACTTTGTACACCGTGTATCTCAGTGTTACACAAACAGCGATAAAGTTGTTATCTGCAGACCTCCTATCTCTCAGGTCAGTGACTGATGTCACCCAGTACAGGTCACTCGTTGCCACGTGCTCCGCGGCTTTGATCGTCCCGGTATTAGTCTCAGGATCGGTGTGATGGAAGATTCCTCCTGTGTTTTCTGAGACTATTTATAGGGAATTTATCGGGTTTATGAGGACTATGAGCTGCGGGACGATAACCTCAGCGCAGTCCAACAGCCGGGACCGGACCCTAACCTCTGTACGACGCGCGCTAATTGCAGAATTCGCCTGTTGCGGTGCGGAATCTCGTATTTCGTAGCATAACATGAGCGTAAAATCTGCCCCGAGCGTGCGCAGTAAGTACAAATGGACGTTTTTACGCTTACGACCATCGCAAAAACGCACCCGAGCGTAGGTCTGGATCAGGCCCAATGTGTATATAGGAACCTTTACATTTATCCTCCTCATCTGTCCTCATCCTCCATCACACCAGAAAACGTTTTATTTCTTATATTCTTGCACCTGGACTTGCTCCGCCACTGCTTTGGAGAGAGGCCGTGGGGTAAGTACCACAAGGGGGGTGCAGAGGAGAGGGGGGTCCTGCACCCACAGGAGAGAGGGATAGAGGGTAATGGTGAAGGAAGGGGATTGTACAGTGGGCCGCTCTCTCGCAGCCAATTCCGGATCCTCAAAGAGACAAAGCAATCGATCTCCGGACCCCAAACACAGTACTGCGAATGGTAAGTATTAAATCTAACCCCAACCCTTTCCATAATCCTTACCCTAACCCTCCCTTTCCATTACCCTAACCCTCCCTTCCACGCAGCCTAACCCTCCCTTCCCCCTAGCCTTACCCTAACCCTCACCTTCCATTACCCTAACCTTCCCTTCCACGCAGCCTAACCCTAACCCCCCCCTCCCCCTAGCCTTACCCTACCCCTCCCCTTCCATTACCCTAACCCTCCCTTCCACGCAGCCTAACCCTAACCCTCCCTTCCCCCTAGCCTTACCCTAAGACTCCCATCCCCGCTGCCTAACCCTAAGATTCCCCTCATTGTAGCCCAACCCTAAGACTCCCCTCCCCGCAGGCTGACCCTAACCCTAACCCTCCATGATCCTAACCCTCCCTTCCCCAGACTCTAACCCTAACCCTAAAAGTCTCCAGAGAGGTTACTCCCCTCTCTCCCGTGGGTTCTGCGGCAGGTGGTGGGTGCGATGCGTCTGGCGGGTGGCGGGTTCTGAAAATGAATGGGTGAGTTGGCTGTTTTTGGAAAATGAGCTTTCGGCTGTCTCTATTTCTTGCGGAAACTGGCAGTGATACCGCGGCACTTTCATTCCAGGTAACTGTTCTCACCAAACAAATAACTAGGGTCAGTATAGTTTTCAATAAACAAATGGGCAGACTAGATGGGCCATGTGGCTCTTATCTGCCGTCACTTTCTATGTTTCTATGTTTCACGTGGAGTAGCGTGTGCGTATTTTTAGGATCGGATGAACTGCGCATGTGTAGTAACTTTATTTACGTAAATTGCGTAGATTATACGCACGGACATGTGAATCGCACTTGGGGACACACGTACGAAGGGGCGGGGTTGAAATATGTACCTGAAAAGTTACGTGAGACAGGGCGGGGGGAGGCATTCAAACGGGCATTTGAGGGCGCGGTTAGATAGATACGTACGTTCATACCTTGACGTACGCCCGTAACTACACACGTAGACATAAGGGGGCCCTAAATCAAAGACAACCGGTCAGTGTGAGAGAAGCGTCATGGGTGTGGCCTTGCTACGTGCGTTGCGTATAAAAAACGGATCTCTGAATACGGCCCAAAATCTTGGCTCTATAGAGTATTATTATTATTCCTATAACAAATATAACGTCTGCAGACTCACAAAGCAACATGGTGTCAGGCCATCGGCAGATCCCCGCTCTTTGGCGGATGACTTATTTCCGCGCCGCTCCTGTATTTTCTTGATTAATATCTGAACTTTCACAATTTTTAAATAAAGGTAAAAAACAATGAGTGAAGATTTATTATGTTGGGGTCAGTGAGTTTCTCTCCGGAGGGGAGAGGGTGACGGGTATTAATGCCGTGTACAGTCCCTGGAAGCTCACTAATCATTTCCTAATCCAGCCACGGAATCTGTCAGGACGATTTGTGAGTCCCTGAGTCCACATGATGTGGTGTTACCATGACGACTGGAGACATGATTTATTCCCTCCCCGTCGGGGGTTTTAATGATAAATAATCAATATAATATTGGAGAGGTAATGCAGCGTTACACCAGGACAGAACATTTGGACCTATTAGTCATGTAGCCAATGTGCAATTAATACAAATAAGACTCTCACTCTGATATAGATATTAACGTGGCCTGCGTCTCATAATACAAGTTATAATCCTAAGATCCGATCGTCTACTTGTTTCCAGTCTGGATCCGCTCCTGTACCTAACCCTAAAATACAAGTTGTTTCATATAATATACATCTAAAAAGCTCCCAATAAAAACAAGTCATTGGAGATATACAAGTGCCGGCCTGGATCAAATCTATTTCATCAAATTGAATGGTCCAAACAGGTTCTCAATGCCAGGCGCTGGATCTCATCACATGTGGTAGTCGGGAACTACAAATTCTTGCGATAAAGAGTCAAAAATAAACAGAAATAAACAATCCTTGGCCAATATATAATCTTCCCCTCCGCACGTCTGTGACTCTGGGAGCGGCCGGAGAGACCTGAAATCTCTCATTTTCCTTGTTTATAATTATCGGCACAAACGGTTTATTTTGGTCTGGCTTCTGAGAATGATGCCTTCAGCTTGAGCTTTGTTGATTAAAAAGAGCTATTTATTAATGCCCTCCAGAGATCAGACTCTTGTCATTAAAGGGAAGACTTTTATATAGACTTTGTTATATATACACCACACGCACACTCACACACTCACACACACACACACAATGGATGCAGCCATCTTGCTCCACAGACGTACACAGCCAATAGGAAGCCAGCGATACATTTCTCAATCACAGGTTGCACATGGTGAGACGCCTTTGTGCCTCGTTACTGCTCTTTAGCTCTTTATAAGCGTCCTGCTCTCTGTGGGACTTAGATGTAACTGAATAGTGGGTGTATTATAATATAGGATAATACATGCTTGTCTTACCAGATGGCAGAGGAAATATATAATACAATATCTGTTGAATGTAAATGTAAAACATTTACCTCAAAACCATGGGAGCGGCCGGAGAGACCTGAAATCTCTCATTTTCCTTGTTTATAATTATCGGCACAAACGGTTTATTTTGGTCTGGCTTCTGAGAATGATGCCTTCAGCTTGAGGTTTGTTGATTAAAAAGAGCTATTTATTAATGCCCTCCAGAGATCAGACTCTCGTCATTAAAGGGAAGACTTTTATATAGACTTTGTTATATATATCCCAGGCATATCAGTGATATGTTGTCCGAATACACCACACGCACACTCACACACTCACACACTCACACACACACACAATGGATGCAGCCATCTTGCTCCACAGACGTACACAGCCAATAGGGAGCCAGAGATACATTTCTCAATCACAGGTTGCACATGGTGAGACGCATTTGTGCCTCGTTACTGCTCTTTATAAGCGTCCTGCTCTCTGTGTGACTTAGATGTAACTGAATAGTGGGTGTATTATAATATAAGATAATACACGCTTACCAAATGGCAGAGGAAATATATAATAAAATATCTGCTGAATGTAAATGTAAAACATTTACCTCAAAACCATGAAACAAATATGTAATGTACATTTATTAAATGAAAATAAATATACTGTATATATTAATATAACAGGTAATAGGGTTACCACCTTTCCGGCATTACTCCGGACAGTCCAGTAATTGAGACCGGTGTCTGAAGTTCAGTGGTGTCGCATTCCCAGACTATACAATGTCCAGGACTAGGGCGATTTCGATTTGACATCTCCTCTGCCTCCAGAATGGCCATTTCCTATTCAGTGACTGGCTGTCGTTTGTAATGACCCTAAACTGGAAGTGGGCGGAGTGAATGGCGGACGTGATGTCATCGTGAAATCTCTCTATTCATGGACATTGGGGGAATGATTAAATGAAGCAAAGGTTTATAAAAAAAATTCCAAAGAGCAAAATGATGCGTTTGTGTGTTAATGTGTCATAGCCAAAGTGCTTTCAGCATATCAGTAGAACCATGTGACTGGCTGACATTTTGTTTAGGATAATAGACGTTACTTCACAGTTTATATATTTAAGCATAGTTTAAATAGGGTATAGAGTTACACCCTTATGTAATTATGTAAAATATTATATTATATCAGAGTTGCCAACTCTCCCGGAATATCCGGGAGACTCACGAAATTTGGGCCATTCTCCCGATATCCCTGGAGAGCCGGCAAATCTCCCGCAAGCTCCAACCCCCTAACAATCACAAGTGTAATCCCTAGGGATAGGCGGGACTTGATGATGTCTCCAAGCCTTGCCCATCCCATTTAACACCAGAGATCACAAGAGTGATTGACAGGGGGCGAGGCTTAATGACATGATTTGCATAAATTGCATTATTAAGTCCCGCCCCCTCACACTAAGCTATGGCTTCCATCCGGGTTCTCCCAGAGGAAAGTTTTCAATAGTCAGCAACCCTGTATTATATATATATTGAATACATTTTCTTTTAACAATATATACACACACATTGGACTGTAGAATGATATGATAAGTTGGACTTCTCCTAATTCCATAGTGGGTAATTGGCACTCCCCAAAAAAAGGTTGAGAAGCGCTGGTTTAGACAGTTTATATCTGGTGGGATTAAAATGAGTTTTATGCTTATCAATAGTGAATAAAAGCAGAAGTAATAAAATACTTACAGTATGTATCCAGGGATAAATAACAGCACGAGCAGGACACAGACTGGGCGTAGTGGGTGGAGCTATCACTTTTCTCCTCCCTCCCCTAAACTTTAAAATAGATAATACGGAGGAAAACGATTACTGACCTGAGATATGGAAACACTTAGATTCCCATCAAACCAATGAACAAATTGTGAACGATTGACAAAGCAATTTGCCACAAATTATAGACTCTAAAAAGAGCCGATGCCCCATTAAGCCCAGATGACTTGGCATCAGCACCTGACAACCAATTAATGCTGATACCAGTTTTAAAATGTTTAGTTAGAAAAATAAATTACCACTAAATGGATTCCTAAAATGAAATCACAAACATAATCAATCTCAATGTGCGTATTTAAATCGCCACCGAAGCAGCGATCGAGATGATTGCAGGATGATGTCACCGCGACTTTGAAAGCTCGTGTTGGTTTAACGTTGCCACCTTTTTTTATGGCTGCGGTTAATCCCGGCTCACTTGGCCTGATGTCAGCCAGTCGCTCATTGCAAGGCGTGAGGAGAGAACACGCTTTGCAGAAATTGAAGTTTCTCTGGAAATAAAAGTGCTAAGAATGGTGAACGGGGCTGTTTGGGGTAGGGGCTAATTCCTTACTTTGCATTTAAAAAAGGCAGCCAGAGCGGGTCAGTGACATTGCACCTGAACCTGAGCTAGAATCTGATTGGTTGCTATGGGCAACATCTCCACTTTTACAAACCCGCAGCTTAGTAAATCTGGCCCCCGTTGTTTTGAAACTACAAATCCCAGCATGCTCTAGGTCATAGTTGCCGATTCTCTCGGAATGTCTGTCTCAATGCCTGAGAGCCAGCATTCTGCCTATCAATGTTGTGATTCATAGTGCTACTAAGCATGGGTGGTGCTTGATGATGTCATTGGTGTCATTAAGCCCCACCCCATCCGTAGTAGCACTATGGAGCACACTCTTGATAGGCGAGGGGGTGTGACTTCAGACAGTGACTCTAGTGTAGCTTAGCTCCCAACATGTAGAATCCCGAAAGAGGGACAAGATAAGTCCCGCCCAGTTTCCCCTAAGCCCCGCCCAATGTGGTCCATGAATAGAGACAGTCCAGCCAAAATAGAGACAGTTGGGTGATATGTTCTGGCTATCATTTAGCTAAGCCATAGGCCACCTACCACACTCCAGGGGTCAGATTTACTAATCTGCGGGAAAGGAAAAGTGGAGATGTTGCCCATAGCAACCAATCAGATTTTAACAGACATTCTCTAGTATGTAATAGGAAAGTGAGAACAAGAATCTAATTGGTTGCTATGGGCAACATCTCCACCTTTTGTTTCCCACAGCTTAGTAAATCTAGACCCAGGTGTTGCCATACTACAATTCCCATCATGCTTTACCTGATCCTCTGACATGACCCTTTCCATTAGGTACAAATTATTCTGCTCCTGAGCTGCCAATAATCAGTTACTATGGTAACCACCTGTCAGTTACTATGGTAACCACCTGTGTTAGAGAACAAAAAAAGTTTTTCAAACATCCTTTAAATGGTTGAATCCAGGTGAGTGACAGTTGGAAGCCCAGGAGCGGAGTATGGTGTACCTGGTGGAATGGGTCATGTTGGAGGGCCTATACCCTTGCAAAAAATGATAGCTAGAAGATAATTGGTTTCTGTGGCAGGTGCACGGCTCTGACATTCCCCTGCTCCCCCCTTCCCCCCAGTAGTTATTTTAGAAGCCGAGGAGTCCTCAGTATACATTTAAGGGGTTGATAAGAAATATAAGAACAATTTGCTGATGCAGGAGTTGGCCCTTCATCTGTTCCTCGTCTCCGCGGCTTTGTTTAGTTTATAGCGTATTTTTGCAGCCTGTTCCACTGGAAATTCGCCAAGATCTATTTCTGGAATAAGTGTTCCAATCAGAGGGAATCTGTTTACCTAGAGACGCCCGTCCAAGCCATTGTTTCAGCGCAGCCCCTACGGCGAGCCTATATTTAACCCGTAATCCCCTCTTCTGCAGCAGCTGCACCTTTCAACAGTATCGGCCGTGAATGTGCAGCGTTCCACGGATCAGGCCACGAGATGTGGAATTGGAGCTGGTGTCTTCAAAAGGGACAGGGACTGAGAAAGGACTATTTAAAGGTCTTAAGAAAGTTCGGCTGTTCGGTAGCATCTGGGGAATGCACAGTGCAGACGTGTGCGAGGACCGGGCAGCGGGCTGGGAGAAATCGCTTTCGTGCGCTGTGGTTTTGTCTTACTGAACGTAACTGGATATAATGAGCTGTAGGATTAAGTGAGGATTAATATTTCACCAGCAAAATGTCGTTGTTAAGTATTCCCCAATCACAATCCCTGAATGGAAAGCGTAGTCTATATATAAACACTGTCTCCGCGGCTTCAGTAATATATTCAGATATATATCATATATATATAGTATGAACCTAGGGCTATGAATGTGGGTTTATTTAGAGGTCAATTTATTATCATTAGTGCATCGAGCGCTAATGAGAGCGGCCAGACTCTCTGCGTCTCGCGCAGCAGTATTTACGAACAGAGGTGGAACTAGCGAGTTGTCGGCCCAGGTGCAAAATATATGCCTTGGCCGTGATGATGGGCCTGATCCAGAGCTACAGCCGCCGTCGCTAGTACGGCGGCCGTAGCTCTAATGCGCATGCGCCGGGCAGATGTTGCCCGGTGTTACTATGGAAACGCCTGATCTACGATCGGGCGTCCATAGTAGCGCCGTAGGGACGCTGGAGGGGACGTCCT
>WWET01004645.1:76058-86565 GCA_011038615.1 Limnodynastes dumerilii | reverse complement strand
GAATGGTCGTGTATTATTTGATGCAGGAAATGGTCGTGTATTATTAGGTGCAGGAAATGGTATTGTATTATTTGATGCAGGGAATGGTTGGTGTATTATCTGATGCAGGGAATAGTCGTGTATTATTTGATGCAGGGAATGGTCGTGTATTATTTGATGCAGGGAATGGCCGTGTATTATTTGATGCAGGGAATTGTATTATATTAGGTGCAGGAAATGGTCATGTATTATTTGATGCAGGGAATGGTCGTGTATTATTAGGTGCAGAGAATGGTCGTGTATTATTAGGTGCAGGGAATGGTTGGTGTATTTTGCAGGGAAGGTGTATTTATTGTGTCAGGGAATGGTTGGTGTATTATTTGATGCAGGAAATGGTTGTGTATTATTTGATGCAGGGAATGGTCGTGTATTATTTGATGCAGGGAATGGTCGTGTATTATTAGGTGCAGGAAATGGTTGGTGTATTATTTGGTGCAGGGAATGGTCGTGTATTATTTGGTGCAGGGAATGGTCATGTATTATTTGGTGCAGGGAATGGTTGGTGTATTATTTGATGCAGGAAATGGTTGTGTATTATTTGATGCAGGGAATGGTCGTGTATTATTTGATGCAGGGAATGGTCGTGTATTATTTGATTTAGGGAATGGTCGTGTATTATTTCATTTAGTGAATGGTCGTGTATTATTTGATGCAGGGAATGGTCGTGTATTATTTGATTTTGGGAATGGTCGTGTATTATTTGATGCAGGGAATGGTCGTGTATTATTTGGTGCAGGGAATGGTCGTGTATTATTTGATACAGGGAATGGTCGTGTATTATTAGGTGCAGGGAATGGTCGTGTATTATTTGATGCAGGGAATGGTCGTGTATTATTTGATTCTGGGGATCGCACAATCAAGAAAGCTTAATTAAAACTCCTATTTATATATTTATAACCCCTGAATAAATAGGTTCCTTGGTTTGTTGTCCCCAGTTTTCTCAGTGCTTTCACTTCAGACACTTTGCCAGTCTGTCAGTGTGCACAGAGCGGGCAGTGCCAGGATGACTGCCAGGAGGGAGCTGTGTTCAGAGAGTCTGATGATATTCTTAGTCCTATGTAACTAGCTTTATCGTAGTACAATTTGTTCTGTTCCTGCTCTGGCCGGAGGTTGAACCGTAATCTTTCTGGCCCAGGAGGATATATTTCTTTTCTATATTTATTCTCTATCTGCTAATATTTTTACACATACCTATAAATATTGCATCCTGCATTATGCAGAGTGCTCCAGCAATGAGATGTACAGATTGATTTCCTTTACTATGAGGATGAGGAGCCATTGACAGCAGCACTTATCCTTGAGGTCAGCTCTTAGTGAGTGCTGGGATAGACTGTGCAACATCAGTCAGGTCAAATGGGCCCCAGACAGTGTATCAGCTCCTCCAAACACTGGGCTTCTCAAATAGTCCTCAATATTCCGGAATTTTATAGATTGGTGGAAATGACAAAATTTTCGTAATCAAAATGCGTTCAAAATATTGAATGCGTTCAGTGCATCGGATAAACGCAGATTATCGCATTCAAGTTTAGAAGTCTGGATCTGAGCCCACATTAAATTTGTAAAAAGCGAAGTAATTTGACAGATACCACAAAAAATGCCCATCGTAATGTAAAACTAAAAAGTCAGATGCCCTCTTTGCATTCACGCTCCCTTTGTTCTAGATGTAGGAGTATGCTCCCTGAGTGTCTGATCACCTCCAATACTGGTGTTGTTATCAGGGACATCAGAACACTTTCAGGTGGGGAGGAAAGATATTACTTCATTTTAGCCTCCACGATTGTGCCACACTGTAATGTCTCCAGATAACACGATTATGCCTCACAGTAATGTCTCCAGATAACACGACTATGCCACACAGTAATGTCTCCAGATAACACGATTATGCCTCACAGTAATATCTCCAGATAACACGATTATGCTACACAGTAATATCTCCAGATAACACGACTATGCCACACAGTAATGTGTCCAGATAACACGATTATGCCTCACAGTAATGTCTCCAGATAACATGACTATGCCTCACAGTAATGTCTCCAGATAACATGACTATGCCACACAGTAATGTGTCCAGATACACGATTGTGCCACACAGTAATGTCTCCAGATACACGATTGTGCCACATAGTAATGTCTCCAGATAACACGACTATGCCACACAGTAATGTCTCCAGATACACGACTATGCCACACAGTAATGTCTCCAGATAACACGATTATGTCACACAGTAATGTCTCCAGATAACATGATTGTGCCACACAGTAATGTCTCCAGATAACACGATTATGCCACACAGTAATGTCTCCAGATAACACGATTGTGCCTCACAGTAATATCTCAAGATAACACGATTATGCCACACAGTAATTTTTCCAGATAACACGATTATGCCTCACATTAATGTCCCCAGATCACATGATTATGTCACACAGTAATGTCTCCAGATAACACGATTGTGCCACATAGTAATGTCTCCAGATAACACGATTATGCCTCACAGTAATATCTCCAGATAACACGATTGTGCCACACATTAATGTCCCAAGATCACATGATCATGCTACCCATTAGTGCCCCCCAAACATGCTCTCCTCTTTTAGCACCCCTGGTTGTCCCTAATCCTAAATGATGCAAAATTTTGTGTACATTTTTATCTCATTTGCTAAAATATCCAACAGAATCAAGCAGTTTGTTTGTTTTTCCTCCTGTAGGTGCTGAGGCTGTAACGGGAGCCTTTTTTCCACTAGACCTACTATGTTACTGTGTAACCCTGCTAAAATGGGTTCTATGGAAAAATACAGAGGAGCTCATGAAGGATGTATTTAATAAACCAAGAAATAATATGTATATATACTGAAAAAAAAAGATCTCTTTATGACACAAGGTAGCGACAATGTGTAGCTCACTCATCTGTATATAAAAGTAAAATAGTGGCATCAATGTATTTAGATCAGCCCAACACCAGCTCAATATTACAATTATTGGTAATATAGACCCTCCAACATGACCCCTTCCATTAGGTACACAATATTCTGCTCCTAAGCTTCCAACTGTCAGTTACTATGGTAACCACATTGGTTGAAGAGGCCAATCGTTTTTTAAATATCAGTTAATTCATTTAAACCAGGTAAGTGACAATTGTAAGCTTAGGAGCGGAGTATTGTGTACCTAATGGAATGGGTCATGTTGGAGCGTCTGTTAGAGGACACAGTACTAACAGATGTAACAAAGATAAATTCCTCTCTGGCGCCAACCAGGTGTGATAATAGAACAGTAATATATACCAATAATAATATTAATGGCAAAAATTCCTATATAGCAAATAGGTATTATATTAAGATAATATAAAGAATTATTGTTATATAGCCACCAGAGGTGGAATAAAAGCAGCTGCACTAGGGTAGCTAATCCATACAGAAATACAAAGGGATAATGCTGCGCTATATTCACAACCAGTGGTGGTAAATAGATAAATGAAAGAATACATTTAATTAAATAAAATAAATAATAAAATAAAAAAGACTAATTAAGAAGCACCTAAATAAATAATAATTTAATAAAGATAAAAATAACTATTCAATAAATTGCTCCACAAAAAGGGGCATAGCCACATACAATTGGTATTCCTAATAGTAAATAAAATCAACAATTAGAGCGCTATTGGCATATAGGCATAAACATATATATAGTGACCGGTCACTGTTGCAAATTAAATATACATGTATAATGTCCAAGCGATGGTTGGATCGCAACAATAGTTTTCAAGCAATAGCTATAGAAGAATGAGGGATGGTTGAAAAAATAATAATAATTAAAAAAACTCTGGACTTACCCGCTGGCAATGCGCGTCCGCATGAACCAGCCATGGTGCGATTCAAAGCGCACACAACGCACGCAACAGCTAAGTGCAATGCAGCCATGTCCCCCAATACGTTGTGCGACTGCAGGGTAATACAGAGTAACGCTGAGGGGAAATAGGTTCTGATTAATGCAACGCCTCTGTTGCATTGTAAATGTCATTAAATAATTGGTAAAAATATTTATCATTTTCAATAAAAATTAATTTTTTATTACTCTGTGTATAAAGTGATGTAACGGACGCACAATACATTGGCAGCGATTTCTGACACTTTGCAATGTGTGCGAAGTGTCACATTCTAACGGAAGGGTCTGAGATAGGTCGTGGAAGGTCACCCGCTGGACTTAGACATGAACTGGGGCTGGTGCCATTGTATTGATATCCTTAGTTATGTCATGGCAGCTTGTTTACATACAGAGCAGCCAATCACAATTCAGCTAAGTTACAGAATACATTCCCTTTCACCAAGGATCCAATCACAAGTACAGACACTACACTGTAATGTAGAGTGGAAATGGTGAGTTGCAAATATGTTATATATACAATGAGAATATATTACATGTAGAGTCAAGAAGGAAATTATCTTTAAATTAATTAAAGGCCGCATTCCCATAACTTTTGTATTGTGTTCATTAGGTTAAAGGTTAATGCAATAGTCTGAAATAGGTTGTGGATTATCCCTTGACTTGACCATAAGCTGTGCATCCTTACATCGGTATTTGGGTATGGATCGGGTCAGGCCGGACTGAGGGTCATGTGGCTTCAGGCTGAAAATGAACAAGAGTCCACACTATATAGAATGCTTTGGAGGCGGATGTCGGTCTCTGACATTTATCCTTATGCACGGCAGTGGGAGACCTGGAGATCTGCAGTGTGTGGGGGCCTATTTCCAAAGAGAGGCCTGGGACTATAGTCCTATTAGCCCCATTGTTAATCTGGCCCTGGATGGCGTGCAGTTGCCTTTTCTGTACATGGGTGTGCTTTGCCATTCCGATGGTCTAATGTCAACAGGTAACAAGCTGGCACTAACATGCCGACAGTGATGGGAACCGTGAGCTCTCTGATGGAAAATGTTATAAGTTTGAGTCTTGTTGGCAATAATATGGCTGAGATTATGGTGTCGGTTGTATCACTGTCCATGTAGTGATTGCCGAAACGGCAACTGCATCTCCTGTACATTGACTACATCCCTCCAGCCCTTCCCTCTCGCATATCGCCCCTCTGAAAGCAATAGTAACTTGTGGGGCCTGCATGTACCTCCAGGCCTGGGTTGCATTTGTAATGGGCGTTCATATAGTATAGGTTTTCCCTCTCTCCGCGCACCCATCCATACCGTTAATTACAGCTTGGAATACTTAAGGTAAACTTTGCCTTTGGAAGTTGTTACACATCAGGGATCCAATAGCTTAAAAACCAGATGTGTCCGGGATCTGAACCTATGTTATATCCACGCATCCCACTCACTAATCTCTGGCCTAGATTAATCTTTTGGTCTACTGAATTGTAATCTGTGGCCAGGTATGATACAGATCGTATAATAGATTGTTTTATCTTAAGGTAAATCCGTGTTTTTAAAATTTTTGGACAAAAAATATAATGTCCATAATACTGACATCTGTCATAAGAGAAATATTTGGTAATGTAATATGTAATATAGTAAATAATGGAGGATTTACAGTTAAATCTATCATTATGTATAGTTAAGGACTTAAGCTAAGGTATGATAAAATGCCACCTCTATTAAATGCTCAAATGTGGTCATATCTGTAACATTTGCTTCTATGGTTCCAAATGGCCACTTTTAAATTTTTGATCCCACCACTGATCTGTATAATGCTACATCAGTTTAACATTTTAATTGCATTGTTATCATAGGGTATTCATAAAACATACATTCAGAGCCATAATAATTCCTTAGTAATGGCTTAGTGGGGCATAAAGAAGAACAGCTAGACCCATGCTTTGCCCTGTAGAAATCTTGAGATGCATTCGCCAGTGCATCAGGTTTACGGAACGGTGCTGTCATTAATGTGTAGTTATACCCTGTAGCAGGGGTGGAGGACGGGAGAAGGCTTGGAGAAAGGAGTGAATTGGGGAAATGAGTGAGGAGGAGAGGTGTTATAATCAGAAGAGTTGAGGAGGCAAACAGAAGAGAGCTCTAGTGGTAGGGTGCAGCACAGGAGAAGCCTTGGATAAAGAAGTGGGAGGAGAGAAAGAGTAAGGAGCAGAAGCACCATAATCAGCAGGCTGGAGGAGGCAGGAGGAAGAGAGCTTTAATAATGGAGTGCAGGATGGAACTAAGTCTTGTAGAAAGGAATAAAAAGAGAGAAGGAATCAGGAGAAAAGGTACGATAATCAGCATAGTGGAGGAGGCAGGAGGAAGGGAGCTTTAGTAATGGAGTGCAGCATGGAAGAAGTCTTGTAGAAAGTAATAAAAAGAGAGAAGGAATCAGGAGAAAATGTACTATAATCAGCATAGTGGAGGAGGCAGGAGGGAGAGAGCTCAAGTGGAGAGGTGCAGCACAGGAGAAGTCTTGGAAGAAGTTCATCAGGGGAAGAGCAGTAGGTGAGAGCATTATAAATGAGTGTGTGAGCAGGGAACTGTGGAAAACTTTTCTTACAGGCAAAATGAATTCTGAATATCTCTGGAGAATTTCTATGATTGGTTTGGCTCAGGCCGTAAGTGTAATCCTCAATGTCATACAAGCAGTAATGGAAATCCATCCCTAATAGAAAACTACTTCTACTGTTCTTTGAACAAAGTAAGAAAAGCTCTTTATATCATATTTTTTGTCTTACAGGCTAATGTCTCTTTAACTGGTCTTCAGATGCCGGGAGAGCTGTGCGCATAAGATCTGCATCATGACCTCTCCTCGCTCTGCCCGTAAGTAACAGAACCATTAAACAAAGGCTTCATGTGTCCCTGGTGGTGGTGAGGGTGTGATGTTGATCGGTCTTTACAGGTCTTCAGCTGGACCAGAACCTGCAGCTCATGCAAGCTGGGTCAGTCATGAGAAAAGTCAAATCCCGCAACTGGAAGAAGCAGCGGTACTTCAAACTCCAGGAGGACTGTATGACAATCTGGTACAAGTCCAAGAAGACCGGCAACACCAAGTCCACATGTGAGCGGGGGGAAACACGTGTACATCAATGTAGAACATGTCTCTTTCTTTTTATATAAATTGTATTATTATTATTATTATTATCATTAATGGTCTGGATTCACAGTGACATAGTTTTCCTCTTACGTACTTTGTTTTAAGAATTGCTACTACTCATGTGTAGTACCTTATCTACGCTATCTACGTACAGAAATGGGATGTAGTAGCTGAATTCTTAAAACAACGTTCACAAGGCAAAAACTACATAACTGTGAACACAGACCAATAATAGCGATAGTAATAATAATGGACAGGTTCCTTTACTTTGCTGTCGCTGCAAGCCTCCGTAGCAACGACAGAGATGCGAAAGTAAGATCCTGAGTTCCGCACGAAGGTAGAACATTCCGCTTGTATATCCGGCACTTCCTTTCCCTGCACTCTACCTTAAGTTTTATGGGGAGGGGCCTCAAAACAAAATGATATCTTGCTCCCCCGCCTCAAAACATTCCGATGCCCCCTGTCACCCCTCCATGGCCCGTCACTGCACAAGTGTTACAAGCTATAACAAGATATAGGACATCAGCCCTGAGGGCCGTTTGGTGGCCATTATTCCTCTAGCTTAGTTTTTCCCAGCTTCTGTCCTCGGTAACAGTGCAGGTTTTCCAGATCTCCTTGCTGGAATACAGGTGTGTTCAGGTGTGATCTGGGCCAATATCACTTGTTCTGTAGGGAGACCTGGAAAACATGGACTGTTAGGTGTGTCTGAGGGTCTAGCTAATGATCCGGGGCCTGAGGTTCCAAATAGTGGAGAATTCCTTTCCACCTCACCCAATACGCGATGATGCCATAACCCAGCTAAATCCTGAGAACCCCGAGTGACCTCGTGAAGTGTAGAGCACTCAGCAATAAAGGTCACTGGATATTCATTATTACCTCTTGTATTAATATTCCTTTGTATTTATGATTATGGCTTTTCTGGACGAAGTTTGTGCTGATCATTCTACAGACAGTCCTGGAAGACTGATCTATCTGCTGGCAATGCCTCTGCATTTACTTTACGCATTTCCCCCTAGACTATACGCACAGCATTAGGCCGGCGAGATGGAGTTTGACAGAGACATTGGCTCGTGTCTCTCCGAATTTCCAGTTATTAGGCGGCTGGAGCTGGGATGTTCTGCCAGTTGTGGGACTGAGATCAGCAGGGTTAATGCATTATAGCAGACGGCCCGTGAGATACGCGTTTCGCTTTAATGCCAGCTGTGGTTTTCCCAGGGTTTAGATAAGTTGTCAGTGATCGTTCAGTGCTTTATGCCTATTTCCGGAAATATGCTATATGTAAATACGCTATGTATGAATAGGGTAATGCTGACGGTAAATGGCGGTTATGCGATCGCCTCTGTCGGAATGTAAAATAATATCAAACTAAATTAAATTTTTTTAATAAAAACATTGGGGTAGATCCAGACCTAAGCGCTTGTTACGTTTCGTTGCGTAGCGTATTTTCTATGCACTGTCCTGGACACTCCCCTCACTCATATGTACTTTGCCCGTTTTACGCTTACCAAACCCTACCTTAACTTTTCAAAGCGTAACTCCTGACGTACGTAAAGGCTTCACGTACATAATTGCCTAAGCCACGCCCATACTGTATGATCTAAATGTCTCACCCCGCCTCCATAGCGTAATTACAGGTGTCGTATGGTTGTCACACCCATTCATTCGTAGTTACGCTGTAGATACATGGCTGGTACGTACGTTCAGAGTTATGTGGCGTAACATCTACCATGCGCAATAAATACTAATGGGCGAATTTACATCAGTGGCTAGCGTAAAATCGCTCACGTATGTAGTTTAGGCTCTGGCCCATTATTATTATTTTTTTTACAGTATGTAGAAACGGTGTAATACAGGCACAATACATCGACCGCGATTTCTGACCCTGTGTATTGTGTTTGAAGTGTCTCTGGTGCCTACTGATTTAAGACAAAAATAGGAGTAAAGTGCGGAATATTTAGAGTAAAATGGAAAGTGAATTCATTCATTGCTTAATGGAATCCATGAAACGCTTGGTCCTAATGTCAGTCAGAATTCTACAGCGCTTTACTCTTTCCACCATGGACGATATTTTTAGGCGTATCTCCAGACTAATGTATCAGGACCATTTCCAAGGACTGTAAATTGGTTGCACCTTGAGATGCATTAGTCAGGGACGTTCATTTGTAAATGGATCCGATCCTTTACCTCCAGGAGGATATGAATATATTAGAGACTGTGCAAAGGGGAGAATGGCCTGTGTCACACACCATACAGAGAGACTAGAGGAGGTAACATGTATAGCTTGGATCAAAGAAGAGCAACTAAAATGGTGCATGGCCTGTGTCACACACCATACAGAGACAGACTAGAGGAAGTAACATGTATAGCTTGGAGCAGAGAAGAGAAGAGCAACTAAAATGGTGCATGGCCTGTGTTACACACCATACAGAGAGAGTCTAGAGGAAGTAACATGGATAGCTTGGAGCAGAGAAAGGCCAGGGGGGATATGATAGCAGCTTTCACATATATCAAGGGGTGTAACCAGGTACATCAGGGGGGTATTATTCAAAGGAAGATGTCTTATAGAACACGAGGACGTGTATATAAACTACAGGAACTGTGTGGAAGATGAAGGGTAGTTGATAAGTGGAATAGCCTCCCAACTGATGTGGTAGAGGATAACACAGTAGAACAATTTAATGAATTTAATTTTAAATATAAATCCTAAATCTTAAACAAATTTATATATCATAAAAGATTTAGGGCCCTTATATTTGGTCAGACTGAAGGGGTCAATTGGCTCTCATCTGCCACCAGATTCTATGTTTCTATTGTTTAAACTGTTTGGGTTTTTTTTGCTTTAAAAATGGTTTCTGAAGTGAATTTGCACCAGGTTCTGTGTTCAGTCCTGGTGATCACTGAACTATGGCTCTATGTGTATCAGGGACAATGCTGTACAGTGCACACCCTCATCCTGTGCTCCTTTCCTTGTCTAATGATCTTTCTTCCTTCTAGTTTCCATCAGTGACATTGAGACTGTACGGGAGGGACACCAGTCAGAGGTCCTGCAGAGCATCGCTGATGAATTCGAGGCTGACCTCTGCTTTACCATCGTCTTCCATGGGCGACGGGGGAATCTGGACCTTGTCGCCAGTACCCCAGAGGAGGCTCAGTGCTGGATTCAAGGCCTGGAGAAACTCATAGAGACTGTCACCAACATGGACCAGAAGGAACTCCTCGATCAGTATCTTTTTATTCATAATTTTTTTTTAAATTGAGTTTATTTATTATTTTCAAACACTTTACACATAAACACAAAATAACAATACAATAGACCCCTTCCCATACCCACCCACCTTACAAAAACAGGTTCAAGGTATAATTACAAAGTACAGCTGTAAAGATACTATACATGGGTAATATACTGAAATAGGCAAGTTGCAAAAGTGCACAAACAGATAGAAAAGGAGC
>WWET01004645.1:48086-69382 GCA_011038615.1 Limnodynastes dumerilii | reverse complement strand
TTTGGCTATATAGAAGATCACATGACTGTATTTGGCTATATAGAAGATCACATGACTGTATTTGGCTATATAGAAGATCACATGACTGTATTTGGCTATATAGAAGATCACATGACTGTATTTGGCTATATAGAAGATCACATGACTGTATTTGGCTATATAGAAGATCACATGACTGTATTTGGCTATATAGAAGATCACATGACTGTATTTGGCTATATAGAAGATCACATGACTGTATTTGGCTATATAGAAGATCACATGACTGTATTTGGCTATATAGAAGATCACATGACTGTATTTGGCTATATAGAAGATCACATGACTGTATTTGGCTATATAGAAGATCACATGACTGTATTTGGCTATATAGAAGATCACATGACTGTATTTGGCTATATAGAAGATCACATGACTGTATTTGGCTATATAGAAGATCACATGACTGTATTTGGCTATATAGAAGATCACATGACTGTATTTGGCTATATAGAAGATCACATGACTGTATTTGGCTATATAGAAGATCACATGACTGTATTTGGCTATATAGAAGATCACATGACTGTATTTGGCTATATAGAAGATCACATGACTGTATTTGGCTATATAGAAGATCACATGACTGTATTTGGCTATATAGAAGATCACATGACTGTATTTGGCTATATAGAAGATCACATGACTGTATTTGGCTATATAGAAGATCACATGACTGTATTTGGCTATATAGAAGATCACATGACTGTATTTGGCTATATAGAAGATCACATGACTGTATTTGGCTATATAGAAGATCACATGACTGTATTTGGCTATATAGAAGATCACATGACTGTATTTGGCTATATAGAAGATCACATGACTGTGTTTGGCTACATAGAAGATCACATAACTGTGTTTAGCTATATAGAAGATAACATGATTGTGTTTGGCTATATCAAAGATCACATGACTCTATTTGGCTATATAGAAGATCATATGACTGTATTTGGCTATATAGAAGATCACATGACTGTATTTGGCTATATAGAAGATCACATGACTGTGTTTGGCTATATAGAAGATCACATGACTGTATTTGGCTATATAGAAGATCACATGACTGTATTTGGCTATATAGAAGATCACATGACTGTATTTGGCTATATAGAAGATCACATGACTGTATTTGGCTATATAGAAGATCACATGACTGTATTTGGCTATATAGAAGATCACATGACTGTATTTGGCTATATAGAAGATCACATGACTGTATTTGGCTATATAGAAGATCACATGACTGTATTTGGCTATATAGAAGATCACATGACTGTATTTGGCTATATAGAAGATCACATGACTGTATTTGGCTATATAGAAGATCACATGACTGTATTTGGCTATATAGAAGATCACATGACTGTATTTGGCTATATAGAAGATCACATGACTGTATTTGGCTATATAGAAGATCACATGACTGTATTTGGCTATATAGAAGATCACATGACTGTATTTGGCTATATAGAAGATCACATGACTGTATTTGGCTATATAGAAGATCACATGACTGTATTTGGCTATATAGAAGATCACATGACTGTATTTGGCTATATAGAAGATCACATGACTGTATTTGGCTATATAGAAGATCACATGACTGTATTTGGCTATGTAGAAGATCACATGACTGTGTTTGGCTATATAGAAGATCATATGACTGTGTTTGGCTAAATAGAAGATCACATGACTGTATTTGGCGATATAGAAGATCACATGACTGTATTTGGCTATAAAGAAGATCACATGACTGTATTTGGCTATATAGAAGATCACATGACTGTGTTTAGCTATTTAGAAGATCACATGATTGTGTTTGGCTAAATAGAAGATCACATGACTGTGTTTAGCTATTTAGATCACATGACTGTGTTTGGCTAAATAGAAGATCACATGACTGTGTTTGCATGTGTAGCTAATCACTATAGAAGATTACATGACTCTGGGTATGTAAATCATATGACTGTGTTTGGGCATATACTGAAGATCACATGACTGTTTGGCTATGGTGAAGATCACATGATTGGCTATAGAGAATCACATGACTGTTTGGCTATATAGAAGAATGTTTGGAGTAGGTGGTCATGGGTAGTAATATTGCTTTATTTACTTTCTACAGGGCACTGAAGAGAGGCTGCGGTTGTGTTGAAGTGGACATTTGGGATGGACCCAATGGAGAACCCATTGTGTATCATGGACACACTTTCACCTCCAAAATCCTCTTCAGAGATGTTATTTCAGCCATCAACAAGTATGCATTCAGGGTGTGTAATACACGGAGAACAGACACCTCTGTCTGGGGAAGAATACAGGTTATATATAAGTGGCCGATATAGTGGGGTAATGATATAGCAAAACCTGCTCTCATTGTAACTCACATTCCCTTCTACATACTCAGCACTGGTTATAACGCCTGTGACGTCTCACTGTGTCACCCCCGGGACCTGTTTTACTGTACATTGTGAAGTGATCGGGATGAAGAAGGAGATCTCTATAATAAATACACTATGCTTTGACTGCCGACACTTTACATTGTCCAGTTACATGGACAGGATACAGTATATGGTGTGATGACAGTATACAGTGTACAGTATATGGTGTGATGACAGTATACACTGTACAGTATATGATGTGATGACAGTATACACTGTACAGTATATGGTGTGATGACAGTATACACTGCATATGGTGTGATGATGACAGTATACACTGTATATGGTGTGATGACAGTATACACTGTACAGTATATGATGTGATGACATTATACACTGTATATGGTGTGATGATGACAGTATACACTGTACAGTATATGATGTGATGACAGTATACAGTGTACAGTGTATTATGTGATGACAGTATACACTGTATATGGTGTGATGACAGTATACACTGTACAGTATATGGTGTGATGACAGTATACAGTGTGATGACAGTACACACTGTATATGGTGTGATAACAGTATACACTGTATATGGTGTGATGACAGTATACAGTGTACAGTATATGGTGTGATGACAGTATACATTGTACAGTATATGATATGATGACAGTATACACTGTATATGGTGTGATGATGACAGTATACACTGTACAGTATATGGTGTGATGATAGTATACAGTGTACAGTATATGGTGTGATGATAGTATACAGTATATGATGTGATGACAGTATACACTGTACAGTATATGGTGTGATGACAGTATACAGTGTACAGTATATGGTGTGATGATGACAGTATACACTGCACATGGTCTTGTATGTAGTCCATTGATTGACATTGTCTTGAAGCGTCCCTATGACACCGGTGAGGTGACATGTAGCCGTCAGACCTCGTTTCTTCAGCCTTTGTATACAGCGAAGCAGCTGCCAATAGATCTTAGATATCACGGGAATGAAGCCAGGGTTCCCTGGCCCAGACACCGAGTCTCCGGCACTGAGGTTTCGTCTTATCTACAGAGCTGCCGGACAGACGGGGAAATATAATCCGTCTCCCCAATAAATATTACATCGGCTCCTTAGAGGTGAAATCCTGTAAATGATGAGCAGGTGGTGAAAATAATCTGGGGGCAGAAAACTCTTGTAGTGTAACACAACATGGCCGATCTGCGGCACTCTGGTGTCAGACAAAATGGCCGATACATGGCACTCGATCTGTGGCACTCTAGTGTAATATCACATGGCAGATCTGTGGCACACTAGTGTGATATCACATGGCAGATCTGTGGCACTCTGGTGTAATATCACATGGCAGATCTGTGGCACTCTCGTATAATATCACATGGCAGATCTGTGGCACTCTAGTGTAATATCACATGGCAGATCTGTGGCACACTAGTGTAACACAATATGACAGATTTATTTTACTTTAGGGTAACACTCGTGGCAGATCCGCTGGAGCACTCAGAAATGTTTCCTTCCACAGGTATCCGATTATCCTGTTATTCTGTCTTTGGAGAATCACTGTAGCGTGGAGCAGCAAGACAAAATGGCGCAACACCTGAAAAGCATCCTGGGAGAGAAGCTTGTGACCAGCACCCTGGATGGGCGAATCCCGGTCTCCTTACCCTCCCCTGAGGTATTTACACTTGAACAATCCCCCGTGCACCTCTTCAAATGCTTCTTTACCCTCTTGAGAGTCAACAACATCTGCTAATAATCTATGAAGTATTGACTTCAGTGAGAGACTAGCTATATCCTGATAGAAATTAGTCCAGCTCACAAAATGGCCGACTCTGCTTTAAGACAAAGACCCTGCATGATGTTTGTGTATAAGTGTTGCTGTAGCAGCCAATCAGATTCCAGCTATCATCTGATTGGCTCTACCTCCCCTCGACTTTATTCTATTTTCATGAACATCTTAAAGGATAATGTAGGAAGAGGAGTAAAAGATGGCTAGACCGAGGAAGCAAATGGCATCATTATATGGTTTTCTTTTAATTGTGTTCTCTACCACCAGCCCCATTCATTAAACAAGAGTGTAGGAGCTTCCTTGCACTGGTAAAATAGCGGGAGGACTCACTGGAGATGGGAGACTCCTGAACATTCAGGGAGACTTTGCAATTTAGCTCTTTGTTTATTGTTTTGTACTGTGCATAAACCTTATCTCATCCACAGGAACTACGGGGGAAAATCCTATTAAAGGGGAAGAAGATCGGGGGATTGGAGGACTGCTTAGAGGAACGCACTGACGATTCCTACCTGGGAGAGGTTTCTGAGGAGGATGAAGGGGGTGAGATGGATGAGGAGAACGCGCGGAATGAAGATAAAAAAAGGTCAAAGGTGGGTTTTAGCTTTGTGTGATGTCATCTATTGTCACCAGGCAGAACAGGCAAATGACCAGGGGTGTAACTACAGGGAGTGCAAGGGGCTACTGGGCCCGGAGAAGAGGGGGGCCAATGGCAGCTGCTCCCCCTGCACTGTCCGAGGCTGACAGCTTAAAACAGTACTTGGCCCTCCATGAAGTAGTGTATACATGTATAGTGCTCAGCACTCAACACTAATACATGGAGCGCTGTATTAAACTATCAGCCTCTAACAGCTTCTATCAGGCAGCGCTCCTGCCCAGCTCCGCCCCCAGTCCTCCCTGGCCCCGTCTATTCCCACCCTCCCAGACTCAGGCCCCGCCTCCTTGCTATGGATATTACATTACAGCGACCGATTCTTCTTAAGTTGACGATTTCCAGTTTTCCACCTGGATCCTGCACCTAACTGCATGGAGGTTCCCGATTTCTGTTACGTCAACGGGGTCTTTGATCATAGAGATTTTTATAGTGCTGTGGTGGTCTGTCTGATCCCTGACATTAATAGCAATAGGCTGGATCCAGAGGTCTGGTTTTCCCTCAAATTCCGTAGGTTTCAGTGAGATTGCGTAACAGCTTCTATCAGGCAGCGCTCCTGCCCAGCTCCGCCCCCAGTCCTCCCTGGCCCCGTCTATTCCCACCCTCCCATACTCAGGCCCCACCTCCTTGCTATGGATATTATATTACAGCGACCGATTCTTCTTAAGTTGACGATTTCCAGTTTTCCACCTGGATCCCTGACATTAATAGCAATAGACTGTATCCAGAGGTCTGGTTTTCCCTCAAATTCCGTAGGTTTCAGTGAGATTGCGCCACTTTTGCATAATGCGCCTGCATCATAAAACCTGAACACATTCCAACGCTGCCATGTCTTAGAGAACTGCAAAACAATGAACAAATGTTAGAAGCGCCTCCTATCCTTAGTCTGAAGAAGGTATCGAGCCACGATCTGCCCTGCACACGTAATCATACAAACTTTCATTCAATTCATACAATGAACACGTGGAAGTAAACTATGAGTTGCGTTTGGCCAGTCCCCAGTCTCACGTAAATCTACAATAAATAAAATTCAACAAAACGCCATTAATAGGTTTTAAACATATTAAAATCGTCATATTAAAAAAAACTTGTGTGATTACGTGTGAAGTCCAGATTGTGGCTTTTTCTCGATACGTATTTCAGAGCCGGTCCTAATGTTTGTTGGTTGTTTTGTGTTTTGATTGGTTTAGCGGTGAACCATTTTTTAGAGCTGCCTATATTACCATACATTCTGCTGTGTGTTTTGGAATACTGACGCATTCTAGTGGTTGGAACCAGGCCCATCCAAACCTTGTACCCCCTCGTCCTCCTTCCCCTATCAGGTCACAGCACAATCCCTTGTTCCCTTGTCAACGGTTACGGTCAACATTCACAATGTTGACTATAAAACAGTCCAATACACCATAAGATTGACTAGTATAGTACAAAGACACAAATGATGTCAACGGAGGTACTAAGCCGACCGCCTAATGTTTGACATAGTACTTCCCCCGGCCTCATAAGGTTGACAAAGTTTAAGTCAACGCTTATCTTGTCGTCCCCATCTATCGTCCCGTTCTGTCCTCTCCCCTGTAGAGACGGAACTGCTATTTGTGCAGCGGCACTGGAGCCCATGCTGATACAAGGGTCCACAGCCGTCATTGCCACACCTCCGGGTTACCTGGGATATCATCAGGGCCAAAGCATATTGTTTGCACCTGGGCCCCCAACTCACTAGTTCCACCTTTGATCCTCTGCCCACTATTTCCTTGTCCTACTGCTCACCTCACTGCTGATTACATTATTTGTCAACATTGTAATATTTTATCTGACACTGGTCGATAGTATAAAGTCAACTAGTGCAGCCTGTAAGACATTTTGTGCCCACGAGATACCTCTTGACCTTACGATGAGCAATATTTGAGCACACGCCTCCTCGTCATCTCTATTCCAGTGACTGTTGGCTTATGGAGCCTTCTTTTTTGTTTTAGAAATCCAAAGATCGCCTGTCGCAGGAGCTGTCGGACTGTATTATTTACTGTAAGAGCGTCCCCTTTCAAAGCTTCAAGCACTCCCGAACCCACTACAAACTGTATGAGATGTCTTCCTTCACTGAGTATAGAGCCAGGAAGCTTGTCAAAGAGCCCGGTAAGCTCTGACGGTGACCCAGGAACGGAGGATGGTTCAAACGTTTGTGTGTTTGCCTATTTTTCATGAGGTTCCTGTTTTCGGTTAATAATTTTCTAGACGTTCACCGATTGGTTCAACTGCACAATAGTTGTAGGAGGTTGTTGACAGACACCACCAAACGCGTTCACCTGTTTGGCTTGTTTTCTGTAGCGCCTCTTGTGTGGTTCTACCCACGTTTGTTCACTAATGAGTTTGTTGGTTTTTTATTTTACTTTAATGTACTTTTGGTCTACAGCTCCTGTTGTTCTTTTAGGAAATGAGTTTGTCCGCCACAACGCTTGGCAGCTGACGCGGGTTTACCCCACGGGGCTGAGGACCGATTCCTCCAATTACAACCCTCAAGACATGTGGAATGTTGGATGCCAAATGGGTAAAGTATTATTCATTATTCACGTTTCCTTGGATTAGGCAGACTGCTAGGTCATGGCCTATAAGGCATGGATGGTAGTACAGTAAGGGTCAACCAAGGAGCTCATTCAAAGGCTATTATTTGCCCGATACCAAACGTACAGAGGCTCATACACTAATGATTTCTACGCTTAGTTGCGCTGAATTTCCAGACAGCGGGGGTGGAGATGGATCTGAATGATGGACTCTTCCAGCAAAACGGTCGATGTGGTTACGTCCTAAAGCCTCAGTTTATGAGACACGTGGAGACCATCTTCAACCCTGACCAACCGCAAGACTTGGACAGTTATTCCCCGGTCACCCTCTCCATACAGGTGACGCCCTTCATATACCGTTACTGCGCAGATAAGGGGTTATACGTGCTGGGTGCTCCCTGGATATCTGTGTAATGCTCATATTCTTATAGGTGATCAGCGCCCAGCAATTACCCAAAGTTGAAAACAGTAAAGAGGGTTCTATCGTAGATCCCCTGGTGCGAGTGGAAATATTTGGGGTTCCCATTGACCAATCAAAGCAGGAGACGAGGTATATAGAGAACAATGGTAAGTTGTGGCATGGTACCATTATTAGTATTTATTTATTAACAGGGTGTATGGTATCAGTGCTCGGTGCTCTGTATGATCAGTCACACAGCAGTGTCACTACCAGGACTGAGGGATATTACTATGGCGATAACGTTTGTGTTAATCATGTAGTAGAAAGGTAAACTGGATAATAAAGTGTTTGTAAATAGTGTAGACAAAGGTTAAGAAGTATTTTGAGAATTGTCTGAAGAGGTAAGATTTAAGGCAGCTACATATACTTAGTGATGGTATATTTCTAAATCAGTGTAATAAAATCTCAGTCCCATCCAATGTTCAAGGAGGTCCCAAAATTCTAAATATAAAGATTAATTCTTCATCAAGTGTTTTCCAAAACATTTGAGGATGGTAATGGCCCCATATGGAGAAACAGAAACAGACCAAGCCTCTGATTAGGTATCTAACATTATATTTCATCACAAAGAACACAAAAAAAACAAATCCATAAAAATATATAATATAAAAAGACATCCACAAATCAACCTCTCATCATTCATTGGAAAGGTAGCGGGGCTAGAATTTAAGATTACCGGAAATGCTGCTGAGCCCTAGTGTAGCGATGGAAACACTAAGGATATTATCCACACCATGCGCTGTAATTAAAAAGGGAAGAAAGATTCAGGTGGAGGCCTTTTTCAAAGCATCTGCCTGAAATGCGTTAGCTTGGTGTCTGTCCCTATGTCCACTAGGTGTGAATTTCCCACTTTCATTGCTTAGCAGCCATTGTGCATTCACCATTTCCCCTGTCCACACTTGTTCTAAATGGATATTGCTAGTGTTGGAAGATATTTTTAAAGACAAGGACAAGATGCCCTGATCTTATGCAATAGTTCTGTCGTTACTTTCATACAACGCATTTTGCCACCTCAGAAACAGATTTCTCAGTTTAATTGTTACATCCTGTATATATTTAAAATCAAAACATTGTTTCTCTTTTTATTTAATCTAAGGATTTAACCCTATGTGGCATGAAACTTTGCAATTTAAAATCCATGTTCCGGAACTGGCTCTTGTAAGGTTTGTGGTAGAAGATTACGACAAGACCACCAGAAACGATTTTATAGGACAATATACACTTCCATTCAGCAGCCTTAAGTCGGGTGAGAGCTTTGACATTGATCAAATTCCAAACATTCGAAATATATATATTTTATTTGTTTAACTTGAAAATGTCAAAATGACGGTACAGTTAGAAGAACAAGAATGTTACAAGAATGTGTACAATCCCAGGATCATGATTTCTGGTGATAAGACAGTTGGCGTACGACCGTCTGTCTGATGGCGTTATGGCGTTTCCTGTGCAGCATAGACAGATATCTGTACAGTGTGTATGAAGTCACGATTGTTTCAGTAGATGGTTAGGAGAGATAATGACCTCCGACATGTTTCGTTCTTATGATTGCATAGGTTTGTGTGTACCCAGCCTAATAATGCACATACAACGTTATACCTACCAATGACCGATTACATAGAGAATACAATTTTGCCGCACTCAGATCTCCAAATGCAGCATTTGCAGGGATCGGATAATCAAACCTCAATATATTCACGCATCCATGTGAACACTTCACTGACCTTTTCTCTCGTGTGCACGGAAGTCCGACTCCAGAAACCAGCCTTCACTTTTTAGACTTGTTCACATTTAAAATGGCGGAGAAGTCTGGCTCGGCACGCAGTATGATAGCACGCGTGTTCTGTACACTGTAATAATAAGCCCCTCTTACCTGCGATATGTTGTGTTTTTAATGCGTTTATGTTATGTTGTATTTTGTTTTTTATGTTAATTTGTTATGTTGTGTTTTATTTATTTTTATTTTATGTTGTGTATTGTATTTTTTTGTTTTATGTTATGTTGTTTTATGTTTTTTTATGTTATGTTGTTTTATGGTTTTTTTTATGTTTTATGTTATGTTGTGTTTTATGTTTTTTAATTTTTTATGTTTTATATGTTTTTTAGGTTACCGCCATGTTCATCTCCTTTCCAAGGATGGCACCAAGATCCCGCCAGCTACCGTGTTTGTTTACATCCGGATTACAGAGACAGCGAATCCTGTTTTGGATACACCGGTTTAAGACGTCCAGACCTCTCCTGATGACCTCTGACCTCTAGCAATTCCCTTTATGCACAGCCGCAGTCCTGAAAGCTTGGCTTCATAGCTGTTTGTCTGGCTGAATTTTGCACAACACTAATTTGTTGATACAGATGTATAAATATATTGACTGATTTTTTACATATTTATTGTACATATTCTGGTGCTACTGTTTAAAACGTTACCTTGCTGATTAGCATAGTGCAAGTGTTCTCACTATAACCCAATACATCAGCACTGCCCCCTGCAGGATGGACAGTGTTACCTCTGTAACTTAATGCAATACATCAGTGCTGCCCCCTGCAGCATGAACTGTGTAATTGCCGTATCCCTAGCTGTTTACAATGTAGTAGTGCTGTCCTCCTGCAGCAAAAACAGTATTACTATCATTACCAAACACCAGTGCTGCCCACTACAGGATAAATAGTGTTACTATTGTAACCCAGATGTGTGTCTTTTGCTGTTTATAAGGCATCAGTGTTGCCTGCTCCAAAATGAGGTATAACTGCTGTATCCCAAGCTGTGTAGTAGAATGCACCAATGCTGCCCCCTGCAGCATAAACAATATTATTGCTGTAACATATAGAAAACCAGTACTGCCCTCTGCAGCATAAACAGTGTAACTGCCATAACTCAGCTGTGTAGAATATACCAGTGCTCCCCTGCAGCATGAACAGTGTAACTGTCATAACCCAATGGACCAATGCTACCCAATGCAGCATGAACAGTGAACAATGTAACTGCTGTAACCCAACTGACCATTGCCGCCCCCTGCAGCATAAACAGTATAACTGCTCTACCCCTAGCTATTTACAATGCAGCTGTGCAGGCTGTAGGAGAGTGTATAACTGCTCTAACCCAAGCTGCATACAATGCACCAATACTGCCCCCTGCATCACTAACAGTATTACTCCTGTAACATAATAGATCAGTGCTGCCCCCTGCAGCATGATCTCTGTAACTGCCGTAAACCAAGCTGTGTAAAATACACCAATACTGCCCCCTGGAGGATAAACAGTGTTATACAAATACCATAAACAGAAAGTGTTAAAAAAAACAAACACCAATAAGTATTAAAAAATATTCTAGACTTTACTTGGTTGATGTAATCTCTGTATTCTGAATGTATTTAGTTGTCTAATAAGAGCAGCATTTCTTTCTCGTTGCAAAGATCTATGTTGCCTTTTCAGCCTCCTAGACTAGAGTCAAACATGTACCCGTCCCTCACACAACTTTTCATGCTCCTGTGGCCTATTTTAAAGAACCTCCAACATGACCCATTCCGCCAGGTATCAAATCTCGGTTTCTGAGCTGCCAACAATCAGTTACTATAGTAACCAGGGGCGGACTGGGAACTTAAACTGGCCCTGAAAAATAATTCTGTAAGAGGCCACATGTGGGTTGAATCAACTACAGACTGAAAAAAGGCAAAGGAATTATAACAGAATAAAGAACCTTAATAAGAGTAGTGATAATATATAATGTGGGAGACTTATATAGAGCTAATTAAATAGCAGAACAAGTGTTATATAAAAGAGTTATAATTAAATAAACATATACTGAATAGTATTTCATAATACAATAAGTTTATAGTGATGCAATGCAGAGAGAATCCTAGTGACCACCACCAAAAAAAGACAGCAACATAGTGACCACCACCAAAAAAAGACAGCAACATTGTGACCACCACCAAAAAAAGACAGCAACATAGTGACTACCACTTAATGCAGAGAATATCCCATTGACCACCACCCAATTCAGAGAGGACCCTCTACTGTCAACATCCCAGTTACCTGGAAACAAAAAAAATGGCCTGCTGGTGGCCTTCAAAGGACCTCGGCCTACCGGAAAAATTCCCTGTAAGTCCTATGGGCAATCCACCCCTGATGGTAACTACCTGTGTTGGAGATGTTGGAAAATGTTTTTCAAACATCAGTTAATAATTAATTCATTAAATCCAGGTGAGTGACAGTTGGAAGCTCAGGAGTGGAGTATTGTGTACCTGGTGGAATGGGTCATGTTGGAGGGTCGGAGTTTGATGAAAGCAATTTTGGACACTCAGAGAAAGCAACACAATTGTCACTTAGCAATTAATAATCCTTTAGACCCCACCACCCTCTATTCTGCTGACCATGGGTACTGTGTATTTTCATCCAATCACTTTCCATTATAGTGAGTACAAATAATATCCATAGGTATTGATGATCCTTAATCCAAGTGATACAAACACTGCAAGGTTACCAAAAACATCCCACTGCCTTGGCTAAAATACAAATGGATTGTTGGAAATATATATGGACCTGACAAAGTCAATGTGTACCAGTCACAATATGCAGTGGTGCAGCCATTTTGTGTGTCGGAACCATATTGGGGAGAATGTAGTCTGGCAGTTCATTAAGCTCTAGCAGGGGAGGAGCTTTCATGATAGAGGGCGGAGTTTACCAATTAAAAATACTGTTCACAAACACAATACAGTATTTCGATGTATGAAGTAAGTAAATACTGGTTCAGCCCACAAGATGGCTGTAGATTAGGCCTGGCGAACCTGTGGCTCTCCAGGTGTCGTGGAACTACGACTCCCAGGTATTAGCTATGCCTATGCAATTAAAGCATGCTGGGAATTGTAGTTTTACAACACCTGAATTGTATTATAATAAACTTGTTTAATGGCCACTTGATTTCAAACTCTGGGTTTTTATTATACAACGTAAATTCTAGGGTTCTACAGTGTAGGTGACAAAACTGCTCATTTATAATTAGGTTTTAATTGATATAAATTGCAATGGGTCTATAGAATGAGATTTAATCTATCTATTTATTATCATTATTTATCATTTGCATTACAATTGTCATTATGAGGAAGACATGAACTACCACTATGTTAGGTCTATATTTAGACTCTGGGAGCAATCTGGTATATTTCAAATTAAATTCATATTCTGTGAAACAAACTGTACATTAAACAAAATAATCTTATTTTCAGCCTCTTAAATAGTGATATGTCATTAAGAAAAACATCTGTGCCCCTTGTAAGCAAAGGTAAATAAATGCAGAAAATTAATTATGTAGTAACAGGTTTTTATATAGCACCATCATATTATATAAAGCTTTACAAATGTAAACAAACATTCATCTCATTCACTGAGCTCTCGGACTCTGCAGTCTGAATTCCCTTACAGATAGCCACAGACAAGGGTTTTTTTTTAATGAGCTGCTAATTAACCTCCTACTATATTTTTGGAGTATGGAAGAAAAGCCACACAGATAAATCCTTGCCTGGAATCGAAGTCATGACCTCAGCACTATGAGGCAGAAGTGCTGACCACAGGAGCCACCATGTTGCCCAAAAGATACTCATATTCAGCTTTCAGAATGTGCAAATCAATAGTATTGAAGTGTGGAATTCCTATTTATCCATTCTTGAAAATCAAGAGTCTAGACATAACCAGAGGCTTGTCTTCATTTGCAGCAGCCATTTTGTGAGGTAACGATCAACGACATCACTGAGACACAATATTTACTGTAAAAAGAAAAAGCAGCAGGTGGGAGCTAATTGCACAGCTGCTGTATGGAAGGGTGTTTGTCTCTCCACAGACCACAAAGAAAAACATACACGCACATACACACACACGATACAGCGCTTAAAATGATATTTCAGTTGGCGTTTAAAACTGGATTGAATTCAAATTTCCTTTATTTAAAACATGCACATTCCAATAATAAAAACTCTGATATATAACAAATACCACACATTATATATATATATTTTATTTTTTTAAATCAATTCCTCTTATTCGTTCATTGCACAGTGCCCAATATAGATCACATAATCATTCAGTATTATCAACATTGCACACAAATGTACTATTTATAAGTTACAAATACATGATGTTTCACTAGTATTACCCTGCAATCACAAGGATTGCTCTTGCAAATTTAGATCTCTGACGAGAAACTTAGTAAAATCTGTAACTTATATATAGTTTATCTGTGTGCAATATTGATAATAGCGATGAACTTAGCATTATTATGTGATCTATATTGGAAACTATGCAATTAATGAATTAGAGTAATGGATATATAAAGTGTGGTATTAGATAAATATATTTTTTTTATTGGAACTAGTCAAAGGCCCATCAAAATAACGGGAAAAAGTATTCCCAATTAATTTCTCTACAGCCCCCCAGTATTCCCATCATGTGTCTCCAGACTTCCCAGTATTCCCTGTCATCTCTAGCCCGGTATTCCCCACCCATGTCTCTCCAGCTTTCAGTATTTCCCATCATGTGTCTCCAGCTCTCAGTATTCCCCATCATGTGTCTCCAGCCTCCCCAGTATTCCCCATCATGACTCTCCAGCCTCAATACTATTCCGTCATCTCTCTCTAGCCCAGTATTCCCCTATCGTCTCCAGCTTCCAGTATTCGACATCATCTCACTCTCCAGCCTTCCCCACCATGTGTCTCCAGCTCCCAGTATTCCCTATCATGTTTCCAGGTACTAGTATTCCCCATCACGTGTCTCTATCCTCCCAAGTATTCCCCATCATGTGTCTCTAGCCTCCCCAGTATTCCCCATCATGTCTCTGCAGCTCCCAGTATTCCCCATTGTGTCTCCAGCCTTCCAGTATTCCCCATCATGTGTCTCCAGCTCCAAGTATGTCTGTCCAGCCTCCCGAGTATTCCCATGCATGTGTCTCCAGCCTCCCCAATATTCCCATCATGTGTCTCCAGCATCCAGTATGTCTCTCCAGCCTCCCCATTATTCCCATCATGTGTCTCCAGCTCCTAATATTCCCCATCAGGTGTCTCCAGCTCCTTATACTGTACTTACCTATTCTCTCTTCCTCCTTCCATCAGCTTGTCCTCTGCAGCCCTGTGTGCAATGCTGAGGGGACCGGAGTGGCAGCGGGCACCCGGGCAGCCACTATCCTGCTCCCAGCCCTTGCACAGTAGCGTCAAAAGGGTGTGGAAGCTACGGAGCATGTGCATAATGGTGAGGAGCAAAATGGCGCTCGTGTGTTTTAAATAAAGGAAATCAGTATTGGAAATAGGTGCCATTCAATCTGATTATAAATGCCAACTGAACTATAATTATAAGCACTGTCTCGTGCGTGTGTATATAATATTATGTAAACTTCGTCACTGCAAGTCTCTGACTCCCCCATACGTTTAATGAAGACATAGACAAGGCGTCTTCCTAAATGCATGCTAAATTATTTATGTTTAAATGCTCTCACGTCAGCGCACAGACATTTAATGGCTCGCTTAAAACATACGGTAATCACTAAGGAACGCTAAGGTCGGTCTGTTCCAGGAAGTTGGATGTTCCTATGTAATACAAAGCAATTTACAGATCTCTGCGTCTAGAGAAATTGATTAAGGAATTCCGAGCATTATTACCAAAATGATGTCTGAAGGATCTGTCTTCTACAGCACCCAATCGGATACGAGCTTTGCGCAGTGTTAAAATAAATAGTCTGCAACACGTTATTACAGAGGTCTTCAGCGTTTAAAATAAAATTTGTAAGGTATTTAAAATAATATAATATAATAATAATAAATCATAAAAACAAACAATAGAACATAATCCTTTCAATAAAAAAAAAAGAAAACTTTATTGTTTCGGTTGGCAATGTTGACAGGCTTGGCTAGACAGTTTTCCCTTAAATGATAAATAAAACACAGCGACAATTAGTTAGGTTTCATTTTGTCCCCATTTTTATTTACGAAAGTTTTAGCACAGCAGAATCAGGTCAGGCACATTCTGTACTAAGCTAAATTAACTTACAACTTATTTACATAGAGCCGATGTTTAATTACAGTACAATAGAATAGGGAAAATCTGTAATAATTCATGGTTTACCACTAGTAAATATTGTCGTATGAACTGGACAAATAAGAGGGTTTTGGTTTTTTTTTGTAATTGAACCCTAATGCCTAAAAATAAATATATGTTTCCTTAAATAAAAGTATATTCTGCAAACATGCTAGAAGCAAATCAAAGGAAATAATTTAATAACACAGACTACATTGAAGATGGCTCAATGATAGCAGCCTTTTATTCTGATATTCATTGAGCATTCACCCGGCGCTGCTGGCGGCTGGTCCCGGAAGGCTACGATGTGGTGGATGATGTCCGTTATCTTAGACCTACTTCCTTGAGACGCGGTAGGCTTTTCCGATCAACAGTAGCTCAGTAATGATGTCTCTGCTCAGTATTTCAATCAGCCATTTTGTTTTAGGTCACATGATGAAAACATCCTTCTCCTCAAAGTCACATGATTTAAAACCATCAAAAGGATGGATTTTAAAGGATGCTCTCCAAAGGATGCTCTCCAGGAGCAACGTTTTGCTGGAAGCTCTAAGAAAGTTTGTCTGCACATCAAGTTCCCGCTTCGCTCTCCGCAATCTGCTGCAACTCTGCATTGTGGCCCTGGGCAGAGAATTGATATGGCTCCTTCCCGACACCTTTGGCGATGTCTTGGTTGTTGGGGTGATGCCGTTGTATATGTTTAACCACTTGGAACTTCTGCTTGGCCCGATACGAGCAGTACTGACAAAAGAAGGGCTGCTGGTTGGTGTGGGTGAGATAGTGATGGCGTAAGCCGGCGGGCCAGCGGAAGCCGCGCTTGCACACGCTGCAGACGTATGGCTTGTCCTCGCTGTGCTTCTTGAGGTGTGTTTTGAGCAGGAAGCGGGTCTTAAACGCCTTGCCGCACTGTTCACAGATGAAGGAGCGGACATCCCGGTGACGCGTCTCCCGGTGGACGCGAAGCGCGTCAGCTCTGTTTGTGCAGTAGTCACACTCCTCACATTGGTATGGCTTCAGACCTGAAATGGAGAAGTAGGTCATAGAGGAAAGGAGAGACGGACAGGAGCCCTGAGCATTCATTCTTATTAACTACCCGAACCCTCAGCAAGTACAAAATAGAAGCCATGTTAAAGAAGCAATAGATCATTTCTTCTTTGTAGTTCAGAAACTTTTAGCAGTGTTTATATAAATATCTCCTTTTTAAAATCTCTCTCAAACAGGCAAATAAATGTGCCTGGCAGACATGCTGTGCAGTCACACATTTAAAGTGGGAGGGGTGTCCCAAAGCCGCTATGAATATTGTGCCACATGTCTGTGGTTGCTATGGCAGGCCAGAAATATAAATTATTAAAAAAATAAAAAATAAATCAAAACAAAAAAGTCTAAACACAAAGCCCAATAAGGAGATTGCTGAATAGAAGAGTGAAGGCACTAATTAGGATTGTTGCATTTTAAGAGACAATTAAGTAAGTCATTGTCTTGCTAGTGACTGAAATAGTCTTTGTGACTCGAAATGCGTTGGTAGTTTTTCACGGGAGTCCACGTCAGCTGATCACGCCAGTCTGATTTCCTAACAGTGGTACATTAGACATAGGGCCCTTTTGTCGGTATCGGTACTAGGAATAATACAATCTGTGGGGACGGGCTGTAGTCTGCAGTGCAATAGAGGTTGTGGTCTCCCACCCCGGAGAGGAGAAGATAACAACAGAAAATTGCATTTCCCCTTAGAAATTGAATGTATAGGAAGAAGTCGCTATTGTTTTCATTTTTGCAAGATAACTATATTTTTTATAGAAAATAAACATTATGGTGACTGTATGGACTTTGTGTGAGTGTAGTTGGTGGCGGACTCTGGGGTTGAACCAGAAGATCCATCCGGAGGGTGATTGTTGATACTCTAAGTAAAGAGACTGAAAAGGTGAGTACGTCATTACCCGATTGTGACACACTAGAGTGGAGGTTACTTTTTTTGACAGAAAAGGGAAAAGAAAAAAGAATTTCCTACTATCTTTTCCACCACAGGGAGAGTCAGGACAATAGAAGGTTATTCATACAATTTGTTTCATTATTTGTCTAAAGACTAAACAGGAGTTTGATCTCACCGTTGTATTGCATTATACTGTACGGACATTGCGCTGTGAGTAATCCAAAGAATAATATTACCTTCACCCCTCTGACATTTATCATGGTTTTACCCGGGTGTAACTTTCCACCTGTTTTCCTCTTATGTTCACACTTTGGATCCGCTCCATGTCGTCAGACCCCAGAGGGTGACCTTCCCCCTTACCTGTGTGTTTGGTCATGTGATATTTCAGCTGGTTCACCCATTTACATTTGTAGCCGCATTCTGGGCACAGATAGTTCTTCTCATCTTTGTGGATCCTCATGTGATACTAAAATCAAACAAGACAGTGTGTAAAACAGAGGCGCTGCTGGTCAATGGCAGACACTGATCATTGCATAATAATACACTAGCTTTATGGTTGACATGTTGCTAATTCCTCCAAATATTTTGCCTGTTAAACCTGGTTAGTGAAAGGTGACATGTTTAAAGGTCTGCGGAGCTTCTGTGTTTTGCAGCACTTTGCAGCAGTAGGGTGTGGAATAGATAAAATAGGTGGGACTAAATATGAGGGAATATAACACCGGTGGGGCCATTTCTATTATGCTGAAGGTGGCCCTGATAAATGCAGACAGCTGAGTCAGCCCATAGCAGATGAGGAGAGAAAAAGCAAAATGTTAATTTTAAAATAAATCAATTTAAGAGCCACCAGACTACTGAGAAAACTCTCTGTAAAGCTGTTCATATACGGCGACGATTACTGGTCCCAGGAGGAGGAGGTGGACCGATAAATGGTATGACTCCCAGCCGGGGAAAGGTCCCGTTATCTGTGCCACCCACCGAAAATCCCAGCAGAAGAGGGAGGCACTCACAGAAAAGGCAGCCTTTCAGTTAGCTGATTGGTTCCCTTAAAATATTGGGCGCTAGACCAAATAATCGGATCAAAGTGTTTAGAGTACCTTTATTGGCATTTGAGAAATTTATCTAGTCTACTAACTACCCAATCACCTGATCACTGGAAGATCGGGCCAATAATAGCATTCACATTTCATACAGTAGACCATGTGCAGACACAACAGTGACATGCAACAAGAGGAGTCAAAGGCCACTCAACAAACAGCAAAGCAGAGTGATTGGCTTACAGGGCCTGATTCAGACTTAAGAAGGAGCTTGAAAGTATGAGAGGAAAGTTACTCCTGGGATAAACCATGGTGATTGCAGGGGAGTCATATTTCATCTGCTGCAAACAGTATTAGAGTTGAGAGCTGGCATTTCCCGGCCCAAGTCTAAATAACAGTGCAATAGTAACGCTGGTCAGTATCTGCATGAATTAAAGAAATCAAAGATATATCTCAGCATGCAAAGAATACAATTACCTTCACTCCCCCGGAAATCAACATGGTTTTGCCCAGGTGTAACCTTCCTCTCTTAATTTCAAGCTCCTTGGTGACCCAACAGATTGTAATGCTTTATTTAAACAGTTTCACTTTACAGATGGTGAAAAAAGTGTTGTGTAGTGTAAAGGTGTATGTGGTCACATCTGTACATGTGAATTTTATTGCAACAAGTTTATTTTAAATGGTAAAACATACTCTGTGGAATATTTTCTATATGTTTTAGTTATCTGTTTAGTAATAAAAAATAAACGTATTCTTACTTTAAGCCGCGATGGATCAGCACAGGCGTAAGAGCAGAGGTGACACTTATATGGCTTCTCACCCGTGTGGATGCGGCTATGCCAGGTGATCTTTTGTTTGTTCCTGGTGGTATATTCACAGTCTGAGCACTTATATACACGTGTGGCTCCGTGGCCCTTGACGTGATGGTCATACACCAGTTGGTGGCGGCAGGAGAAAGAGCAGAAAGGACAGCATAAGGGCCTTTCTTCTGCCTCTGCACCAGGCAGTGCCGTCGTTTCATGTTCCTCTGCGTAGTGATTGACGAGCTGTTGCCGGTCTTTGGCTGCGTATCGGCATTGTTGACACTGGTGAGGAAAGTGGGATTTGCGATGCTCCTCCATTTCCAGCCGGCGAGTGAACGTCTCTTTGCAAATGGGGCATTCGAGCTGTAGATGTTGTTTCTGAACGTGGCATCGGAGAGTAGCCTGGCTGTGGCAAGTAAATTGGCATTGTAAACACCCGTGAGTCGTTTTCTCCAGGTGTTTCCGAAGACTGTGCTGCTTAAGTGCGGCCTCTGAGCTGAAAGACGCCTGGCAAACAGTGCACGGAAAGGCGAGTTCGCCGCTATGGCAGCTGCCCATGTGCCGGCCAATATCGTTCTGGCTGTAGCCGCTGTAGTCGCAGTGTTTGCAGAAATGCGTCGGCTTCTTCTCGTGGACTCTCCTTTGGTGGAGCCGGAGTTTAGAGTTTGTGCCGAAAGTCCGACTGCAGGAGTCACATGATATCCTGCCGACTCCTGTGTGCAAGGACTCGTGAGATTCCAAGCGGTAGCGGCGGGTGGTGCTGAAGTCGCAGTACTGACAGCGATGAGGCTTCACACCTTCGTGGCGGATGCGCTCGTGCTGCTTCATGCAGCGTGGCTGTTTGCAGGTGAAATCGCATTGCTTGCACTGGAGTTGAACGCTGTTCCTGGAATATTTCTGGTGAAGTTCCCGGTGGCGCTTCAGAGCCGCCGTTGACATGCATCTAAACGAGCACAAAGGGCATTGGAGCTCCCCGGCCTTCAAACAGCCCTTTTTCTTGTGCGTTCTCATGGCCCGTTCTTGGGTGCATGTAAAAGGACAGGTGGGACATGAAAGTCTACAGGTGCCATTGGACTTGTTAAATGTTTCACAACCATCTCCATTGTTTCCTGGATCATCATAGTCGGTATTCTGGCTCTCCTCATCTACAGAGCTCTCCGATACACGTCTGTTTTCCAGACCGCTGTCTTGTCCTTTGTGATCTTCCCGTCGATGTTTTCTCAAAGCCGCCTCGGAATGTAAGATTGACGTACAAAGGGGACACGGAACCATCCTCAGCTCCCGGCAGTTCTCATTCACGTGACAGATTATAGTACATTCTCTAGAACACGTATAGGAACAAAACATACAACGGAACTTTCCTTCTTCTAATCTGTACTTCAGTTTTTCTACAATGTCCAAGTCACCATCTCTGTGGACCTCCGATGGTGCTACCATAGGGCCCACTTCCTCGTTCTCTAGTATTCGGTCAGGTACGTTTTCCTTAAAATGTTCCTGAACAAAGTCCTGACATGGAGATAACGGTTCAACGGATTCTAGACAGTTTTCAGACATGTTTGATAATGGAGAACCAGGATAGGCTTTCT
>WWET01004645.1:4122-34166 GCA_011038615.1 Limnodynastes dumerilii | reverse complement strand
TCACCACGCAACACTAAACCCTTCCACCACCAGCAGCTAATACCAGCCACACCGTACTACAACTACCACCATCTTCATCATCATTCAATACCAGTTACCCCCTACCATCACCACGCAACACTAAACCCTTCTACCAGCAGCTAATACCAGCCACCACTTACTACAACCACCACCATCTATATCATCATTCAATACCAGTTACCTCCTACCACAACCACCACCCTAATCATCATGCAACACTAAACCCTTCCACCACCAGCAGTTAATACCTGCCACCCAGTACTACAACCACCATCATCGTCATCACCATTCAATAACAGCTACCCTCTACTACAACCACCACCGTCATCATCATGCAACACCAGTTACCCCCTACTACAATACTACCACCACCATCATCATCATGCAACATCAGCCCCCCTCAACCACCTGTCAACACCAAGCATCCTCTTCTCCTACTAGACAGCATTAGCACCAAATACCAGCACCATGCAACACTAGACCTTATCATCACCCTCTGTCAACACCAACCACCCTTGAAACCACCCCCAGACAACACTAGCCAGCCCCTACTACAACCACCATCATCAAGCAACACCAGCAACCTCTGTAATCACCCCCAGACAACAACAGCCGCCCCCTACTACAACCACCATCATGCAACACCAGCCAGCCACTACTACAACCACCACCATCATCATCATCATGCAACACCAGTCAGCCCCTACTACAACCACCACCATCATCATCATCATCATCATCATCATGCAACACCAGCCACCCACAGAGATCACCAGCCCCCCTGCCTTCCCCACCATCAGGCAACACCAGCCCCATGCAGCCACCTCCAGTCTTCCGAGAGCCCGGCCCCTGGTGCCCGGTTAACCCGCACACCTGATTCCCCGGGCGGGGTAGGTCTGACGGCTGCTGCTGTCACAGTCCGCCCCGGGTTTCCTGCCCAAATTCGACAGCGCTGTCTGAGGAAAACCCTGTAACCTGAGGAGACCCAGGGCTTGGAACGCAACCGGAAACAGGACGTGGAACGCAGCCGGAAGCCCATCACAGACCTGACTGTGGGAGCGAGGCGTGGAACGCACGGGACAGGAAGTGGCGGACACCTGAGAGCTAGTGACTGGAGAAGAGGGGAGCGGTGACCTCTGTGGCCGGAGTTAGGGTACATCTCTTTGTATCTATAGCTTATGGTGTGTGTAGACCTACTCTGGGTGTCTGTGTGCGATGGGGCCATTGTGGAGCACATACACGTGGTGCAGGGCTGTCACATGCTGGGAATGCTGTATTATCAGTTATAATGAATAATAATTGTTTTATTTACCATCTCTTAAATCGTGGTCATGATACAAAGTGTGATTCAAACCCTTCCTTACACGAGATATAGCCTTACACCTGATCCAGACTTAAGAGCGCAGTGCGCACGCACAGAGTTCATAAAGTCCACATGCAAGAGGCGAGTGCCCTCCCATGATGCTCAACTCTCATGTACGGAATTTAGGTGATTCCCATGCCCGTAACCCTGCCTTATCTCGCGTAATGCCCATACTGAAGAAAGGAAACCAGTTCCGTACATTCAGAGTTCCCATGCGTTACATCATTACGCACGCAGCTTGCGTAAATTGGCTGTCGTTATTAAGTATGGATTCAGTCCATTGTAAGTTGCCCACATTGCAGGCCCTTTTTGTCTGAAGAAGTGCAGGGTGTCCAACCCTGTACTAAGCATATTATAGGCATGTCTGTGGGACTTGCACCCAACCCAACATCCCAGAAAAAGTAGCAATTGCGACAGCACTCTGTGTATCTTACATACCTGTCCATCCCCTGGTGTTACTTCTATGACACTCTCCTGAGAGCTGGGCGGGCTTTCTAATGATATGCTGTTTGCGGGGGTGCTCAGTCCCATCTCCTTTTAAGCAGCTCTGACAGGAGAGAACCTGTGACAGGACCTTTTTTTATTGTTATGGCATTACAGTCAGGTATGAAGTGGAGAGGGACCTTGAATGTGGACTGCGTCACTACACTGGGGTAATTGGAACAATAACATTAAGTGAGTTTCGGCAACTGTTTCATACAGTAAGAGAGAATAGTATCACAATGGTGACAAGTTTAATGCGTTTTGTTTTTTTTTTGCCACATCTGAATTGCTTCCAACTCTGAGTCCACCTGTACATATGTGAACTGTGGATAGAATTATACAGGTTAGATGGGTTGAATCCCCTTATATTTACCATGACAGCGACATTTAACATTAACGCGTTTCGGGATTTACAGTTCTTAAATCCTAAGTCAATGTTGTTGCATCATTTGTACCCAGTGTTCCGTCAGACCTGTCCCTATGTTTTTCTGTCTCTTTTGGTGCTGACCATTTCCTGTTATCATTTCTTTGGCAGTAATCACAGCGTCCTCCATCTCCGCAAATGCCGCTCTCTGACTTTCTGGTGGCCCTGAAAGACAACCCTTACTTCGGGGCAGGGTTTGGCCTGGTTGGCGTTGGGACAGCGTTGGCATTGGCCCGAAAAGGGGCCCAGCTTGGTGTGGTGGCCTTTAGGAGGCATTACATGATCACGCTTGAGGTGACTAGCAAAGACAAGAGTTATCATTGGCTGTTGAACTGGATCTCTCATCACGCCAAGCGCACGCAGCATCTGAGCGTGGAGACGTCGTATCTGCAGCACGAGAGCGGGCGGATTAGTACCAAGTTTGACTTTGTCCCCAGTCCTGGGAATCATTTTATTTGGTAGGTGCCTTTTTCCGGTGCGAATGATTTTATTGTACACTTTAAGCAGGGTCCTTAAGCTGGTCATACACTAGAGCAATTATTGGTCCAATCTCCCAGTTATCAGGTGATCCGACCAATTATCTCTAGTGTTGGTCAGGGTAGATTTCTAAAACACCCAATAATTGGCCCAGAAATGCTGGGGTCCGATAAGTTTAACATCTAGATCTCCAAAATATTATCGGTAGCAAGACTTTTTGTTTGTTTTAAACCCGTTTTAGGTACCGAAATAAATGGATTCGCATAGAGCGAAACCGGGAGAAACAGATGATCGATCTGCACACAGGAACGCCCTGGGAATGTGTCACTTTCACTGCAATAGGGTCCAAACGTGACATCTTCTTCAATATTCTGCAGGAGGGTGAGATTCCATTGTTTTAGGCTATTTGTAGAGGTTCTTCTTTATATGATCACAAGGCTTATTCCAATGTCGTTCCTTTGTATCCGCTCAAACAGCCAGAGAATTGGCACTCCATCAGCAAGAGGGGAAGACGGTCATGTACAGCGCCATGGGCGCAGAATGGAGGCCCTTCGGATTTCCGCGTCGCAGGCGGCCCCTGAGATCTGTGGTGCTGGAAGAGGGGGTTTCGGACCAGATTGTCCAGGATGTGAAAGGATTCATTAACAACCCCAAATGGTACAGTGACCGAGGCAAGTCCATTCTCTTGTATGTATTGAAACCCCTACATATAGATGAGCCTGTGCCTTATACAGGTGATATGAATCATGTGACCTGCGTTGTCTCTTGAATGAATTGAATGTTTGGTTCCATCGCCCCCTAGTGCTATAAAATGGGATTACCTGCTCTGACGAAGACTCTTTCAACATTTTTACCTGTAAATAGTCTCTTAATACGTGCATTGTTTTATTAATCCAGGAATCCCATACAGAAGAGGATACCTTCTATATGGACCGCCGGGGTGTGGGAAGAGCAGCTTTATGTAAGTATTGCTAGGATACTAATGATAGAAATACTATAACAGGTCATTAAAAATTATTATTTATTATTATTATTGGACTGTATTCACACTTAATAATGATTTAGGATCTTAATTATATGCAAAAAGTAGCGACTCCCGACACGGCCCTTGATTTTCAGCTTCTTTGCCGACTTACGAATGCCATAGGGCTCCTTATCTTTAGGTTCTTAGTTGTGTGCGTAGGACGGCTAATTAAGTACGTTTCTGCCTAACCGCGCCCAGATTTCCTCATTTAAATGCCTCTCTCCCCCTACTCTTCTTATCCTCCTCCTTAAGTTTTCCCGGCACGCCCCTTCATTCTTCCGTCATTGTAAACCTTGAGGACATAGGTTGGTATTGGTGATTACTGTCCCATTCTTAAGTCCTACGTAAATTGCGTTCATTAAATTACTTCGCCAGTGCAGTATATCCCTTCTTAAATATACGCACCTAAAAAGCAGCATTTTCCCAACTGTGAATCAGGTCCATTACTATTAGTGATTATTCCGACAGCATTATTATTATTATTGTTATTTTTATTTTAAAACACTATTTTAACATTAATGATGTCATCAAAAAGACAGCTTAAGATGTTCAACTAAGCTTACTATATAAAAGCTAGCTGAATAAAACTTGTAGTCGCTTGTAACAACCATGGTGTATATTTCTGTTGCATATATACACAAGCTACAGGAAACATCCAAAGGCTGTAAAATGGGATTTCCAGTAGCGTACCATTTCTGTATAGTAAAAACGTAAGACTAGCACTTCTATATACTCTATATATATATATATATTCTATATATATATTCTATATACTGCTTGTCTCTAAATTATACATTTTAGGCTCCTGTCTTCATGACAGGTGTTTTGCTTGTATTGTAGCCGCTCAGTCAGTAAGGATGTTATAGGAACTCGATGCTGTTCAGAGTATTGGTACCTTGCGGACAATGTGTTTTAGGAATGACAAAAGTTAAAATGATCGGATCCAAGTGGTTTAGAAATGTTTTATTGGCGTTTGCAATAATCTAATTGCCTGCACACTATAGGGATTATCAGTCTGATCTCATGATAAATGGAGCAATAATTACTCCAGTTTATGGCTGGATTTACCTCTTCCCCCAATACACAGCGCTCCTTCCATGGTGGGGGAAAGTTTAATTACAGACATAGCACTGGATCCAGAATTATGATTTCTGTGCAGACTGATTCCAGAGCCCAAAAATTCAGAGCAATCCATCGGCGCTGGTGTCACATTGTACCCTCTCGCATGGATGTCTCAAGCGCACAGACATTGGTGTTGTGAAACTACAACTACCAGCATGCTTTAACAGCATAGCCAATGTCTTGACGGGAGTTTTAGTTTCACAACACCTGGAGCGCCGCAGGTTGCCTAGGCTTGGTCTGTACGGGAAACCGACAAAGAGGGAAAACACGGAACTGGGAGCACTGGATCCACCCACTGCGCAGGACATCAGCCTCTTCTGTCACCCCATGGCCCTGCTGAGCCCTAATAGCAACAACGCACAGTAACTATTGTAACACTGCATGAATCCATGAGGCACCCTGCAGCAATGGCAGTGGAGACTGAGGGGGAATGGAGAGGATTTGGGGTAATTCATAAGGTTTTAATGGAATTTCTTTGAGTTCATTGAAAGTAATAATAAGACCATAATATTATTGAAATCTGCTGTCATGGCTATAACACCATGAGCAGTGAAGGGTCTGATAGCGTCTGAGGAGGGTCCAGGGTGAAGGTTCCTGTACTGGGCCCTGGGACCACCGCTCATATGTCGTCTCTTATACTATCTCCTCTTCTATTGGTCGTCTCAGCACCGCCCTGGCCGGGGAGCTGGAATACAGCATCTGTCTGATGAGCCTCAGCGACAGCAGCCTCTCAGACGACCGTCTCAATCACCTCCTGAGTGTGGCCCCTCAGCAGAGCATCATCCTCCTGGAGGACGTAGACGCGGCGTTTGTCAGCCGTGACCGGGCCAAAGAGAGTATGTATCCGCAGCGAGGGGCCGTCGCACTATGAGTAGCCATATTGGCATAGCGGAAGCTTCACAGCTCTGTGCGGTGCAAGGAGAAATTAGTGGCTGCAGCGAATTCCATTTACTATGATGATAGCGCCACCTAGTGTTGCGATTCACAAAGTTCATTTGTTGATGATTATAGAGGGATGAGCTGTAATGAATTTGCCTTTGGTGTAACTGGCAGACTGCACAAGTGAAAGACAGAAAGACTGTACAAGGTTCTCTCCACAGATCCAACCGCTTATCAGGGAATGGGGCGGCTGACCTTCAGCGGACTGTTAAACGCCCTGGACGGCGTGGCTTCCTCTGAAGCGCGAATCGTTTTCATGACAACCAATCACATCGACAGGTAGGAGAGAGAAGTGTATTTATTTAACCAATAGACCAATACATAGAATAAACCTAATTTTGGGCTCTATTTACAAAGTTTTAAAAAGTTCATTTTGTGGAGTTATGAAGTTATAACTCCAAAAATGAACTTTTTCCATTTACTAACCCTGCACCGCCATGGAAATCAACAGTTTCCATGGCGATGCATTTAAACTAGTCCTGAGCTCACTCGCTTTAAGCTATTTACGTTTACACTCCGCTCAGAGTTAAAATAACGGCATCTCAGGCTGGCGCTAGTGCTTCTATTCCAGCGTTCTCCCCATATAACCCCCCTTTTCTCCCCCTAATAGCTCTTATTAGGGGGGATATATATGGGGAGATCACCGCAATATATGTAAATGCACGATGTGTTTTAAAAAAATAATTTTTTTAAAATAAAATTAAAAACACAACAGCAATAAAAGAAAACAATAGAGTCTTAGAAAGTAACAAGAAAGTAGCTGGATGAGCTACTTTCTTGTTCGCTAAGTAAATAGAGCCCTTTGTTTCCACTGGCTGTGAAATCTATGATCGTAGATCTTACGTTGTGGTAACTGCGCACTTGCTGGATGGTGGTGGTGGGTGGGGCCTAAGATTTTATAGCTCCGCCCGTGTCCAGCGCTTGCATGCGTTACGGTTTTGTATATGGGAAAGTGTGTTGTGTTGCTATGGGATTCCTATATATATATTTATATTGACTCATAGGCTGGATCCAGCGTTGATCAGACCAGGGCGCGTGGATGTAAAGCAATACGTCGGCCATTGCTCGCGCTGGCAGCTAGCTCAGATGTTCCTACGCTTCTACCCAGACCAGTCCCACGCCTTGGCCGAGGAGTTCGCAGATGCCGCCATGTCCACCTTTGACAAAATCAGCGCGGCTCAAGTTCAAGGTCACTTTATGATGCACAAAAATGACCCCTGGGCAGCCATAGAAAATATTCTCTGCCTGGCTCTATAGCGGGTGGATATAAAGGATCTGGGCAGAAGAGGCGGAGCTGACAACCGCACGCCGCAGACAGTTGTCAGGCTCAATAAACAGCAAAGAAAACAACCAAGATCCGTTTTTTTCCATTTTGTGTAAATAAAAGCAGTTTCATTGGAAAACGCTCATATTTATTAATGATTTTTATGATTCGTTGCCAGTTTAATGTTGTTACTTTTCAGCTGTGAAACCTGTAAATATAAAATCGATGTTGTGTTCAAATACATATTTTAATAGTCCGTGCAGCTTGAATTGATTATTTACACACTTGGTTTAATGACTGCGGATACTGGTGACAGGGGTCAGGGCAGGTCACAGGACCGGAGACAGCCGTCAGGATGGTTGTGTGTGATCTGAGTGTCCAGCCAGGAGTAAAGAACATTGGGCCGGATCCAGAACTACGGCCGTCCGAGGAAGAGAATTCAATGAACAATAGCTGCCGCGCATGCAGATCCGGCACGTTATGTTCAGGAACAATGAACTTTTGGACTCTCGTCTCATAATGAGAGAGCGGATCCAGACTCTGGCAAAAGGGGCGTTTTCCTCGGTTGTAGGGCGGAACACGTACGAGGGGAGTATGTGGAGTCCTAATTCCTGCACTGTCCCCATTACCATTTAATGTGAGGATGGTGCTGAAATTTTCATGTAGGGTTCTGCTGTTAGAAGTCCACGGCTCTCACGCACACACAGGACACGCGTTAGAACTCAGCCGCTCCCTGTGAGCTGGTGTGAGCGGAGGAGAGGGGGAAGGAAGTGGACTGCTGGTGTGAGCGGAGGAGAGGGGGAAGGATGAAGGATGCAGTGAGGATGTTAAAGATATAGAAGGTCCATCCTCAGGGGCAGAAGGTGACAGACTTAGGCTTCATAGCTAGGAGGCGGGGCCTGCAGTTCCACCGCTGCCCATCATAATGCATTGTACAAGTTGATCACAAAAGATTGTTCTTAATTTTTATTAAACAATTTGATAATATAAGAAGACGATAGTTTTATATGAGGAGATAGATCACCTGTAAAGCTAAATTTAGCCCTTATCCAATACATTGTTATTTAAATGCCTGTATACAGCGATAATATCTATTACAGCAGTGTCACATTTGGGAGCTGTACCTGATAAGTATGTACTTATACTACATTCAACATGCTCTTACAGGGACTGTTTATGGTCCTGGACCATAATAATGAACATATACATTTCCATATAATGGCTGTATCTGCTGTAGTCACATTACTTTATTATGCAGTGACGGCATGTCTCCAGGGTAACCAGCACTTTTCACCCTTTCCACCATTTATGGTTTCTGTCACACACTGGGCCTGATCCAGAGCTACGAAATTGTCCGATTTCGAGCGAGCATGCGACCGTTTTTTGCGTATTTTCGTACGAAAATTCGCAATGCGCACGCTCAGTATGACAGCTTCCGGTCGGCTGGACGACATGAGCGTATAGCGGTCGTATTGTGAGTAAAATGTTTGCTCGAGGGGCGTGCGTTCAGTACGACGGTCGCCTGGGCGCTCGTGTTACTACACGGAGGCGGGGATAGCCATTTAAATTGTACAGTATGGGCGAGCCCGTACGGACCAGCGTATCGGTACGAAAATTCGCACGTACGCGGGAAAAACTTAGGGTAGGGTTCAGCCTTATGTGCGAAAATTCGTACGGCCGACGGTAGTACCTAGTGTAGGGTATAGCCACCGTAAGCAGGTACGTTACAATGGGAGTGTCAGGGGCGTGTATGTTTAGACGCACGGGCGAACGTACGCATTCGCCCGTCGGACGGCACCGTCGTAGCTCTGGATCAGGCCCACTGTCTCTATGGTAACCGACATTTCTTACCCTATCCTCCATCTCTGGTACCTGTCACACTGCAGGTCTCCATGGTAACCAACATTTCTTACCCTATCCTCCATCTTTGGTTCCTGTCACACTACAGGTCTCCATGGTAACAGAGACTCAAATTATTGCCGCTTTTGTTTATTTTTTCAAGTCATAGATCTGAATAACACAGAGTAAGGTAAAAAAAAAAATTATGAATTACCCCCCCCTTTCCTAAAAAAAATCCTGTGAATAGAAGATATTGTAATTCCTGCATGTCTTCTTTCCTTTCATTTCCTAGTTTCTGAGTCAGGATTTTATTTAAAAGTCCAAAACATTTCCTAAAAATTGTTTCGTACGTCTTATTGGCGATCGATGAACTGTAAGTCAATGGGTTTATTTGGAACGAGGACCATTCGATTTTTGACTCTGATTTCACCCAATTCTGGGTTGGGAATTACCTGAAATTTCTTTATTATCTGCAAATAAATGATCAACCATTATTACATTATATAAAATAAGTAACCTATATACTTTGTATGACTTGATTAATTAGTAGTTCAACTGTATCATTTACCAGTCTTTAACTCTATAGTAACTGCAAGTCTTAATTTTCTATTATATACCAATAAAATTCAGTGCAGTAATCACAGAATTGCACATAACAGTCCAATGTCTCCCAAGTATCCCGCCTTCTGAAGGCCATGAAATGGTTGGAACTTGGCAAAAGTGGCAGACCCTCCAACATGACCCATTCCATTAGGAACAGTATGCTCTGGAACCAAGCTTCCACCTGTCAGTTACTACAGTAACCACCTGTCAGTTCCTATGGTAACCACCTGTGTTGAAGAGGAGAATGCTTTTCAAAAATAAGTTCATTTATTAAATCCAGGTGGGTGACAGTTGGAAGCTCAGGAGCGGATTATTGTGTACCTGGTGGAATGGGTCACATTGATGGGTCTGTAATAAAGGGGTGGAACAGGGGGTGGTATTTCTTTTGGTCCAATTTTGCAATCTGGGAGAGTTGGAGGAATGTAACAGCTACACGTAACTTACCTGTGACAAAGATAAGTGCATCTCCAGCTCTGCCACCCGGCGCCCCAAACAGCCCCTGACCCCAAACCCAAAGGGTATAGAGCCGAAGGGGTGATGCTTTATCCCCAAACTCCGCAGCCACCTCTGGGGAAGGAACCTGTCTGGCTCAGGGAAGTTGGCCTCGTCTCGGGAAATCACGTAGTTACACAAGACGAAGAGTGTCTGAAATGAGAATATAGTTTTAGTAAGTTGAGGGATTCCCCCCTGTACCCCTTTTTCCATCCTCCTTTCTTGCCAGTACCATGTTTGTTGAGGGATGGATAAAGGGGAGGAGTCTTTACTGCTTGCATATGATTGGCTGTGGACACCCCACTAACAAGCCTACGCGGATAACATTTTAAAACCTGCTACTAATAGCTGTAATAGCCAGGTACAGAGTACAACCCCTCCTAGCTGTATCTGCATGCTATGGGGCACAACCCCTTCTAACTGTATCTGCATGCTATGGGTACAACCTCTCCTAACTGTATCTGCATGGTACAGGGTACAACCCCTCCTAGCTGTATCTGCATGCTTCTGGGGTACAACCTCTCCTAACTGTATCTGCATGGTACAGGGTACAACCCCTCCTAACTGTATCTGCATGGTACAGGGCACTACCCCTCCTGACTGTATCTGCATGGCACGGGGCACTACCCCTCCTGACTGTATCTGCATGGCACAGGGTACAACCCCTCCTACCTATCTGAATGCTATGGGGTACAACGCCTCCTAATCGGATTTACGTAACGTGTATCTCAAGCTCCTGTGCAACTACAAGACCCAGCGCATTGCACAGGTCTATCCTACATTTCCTGTATTCAGCACCAGTTAATATTGCCAAGAAACGATATATGTCCAGAGCCCCACTAAGACCCATAGATGTCTGTAGTCATATAGACACAACATGGAGTAAACAGAGGGAGACTTACATTTTTGGGGAACGCGTAACCCCCAAGAACCACATCCTTATCTAACACTCTGCCATTTATTGGAATCACTGGATACAAACTGTATAGGGACAAACACAAAGGTCAGATTTCAACATTGTCTGTCTGTCTAGAGATGGCTCCAATGTGCACATATACCAGTGACAGCCATTTTGTAAGCTATACATGAAAATGTAATCTATTAATTCAACCAGAATCGGCTCCTCATGAATATAAAACAGGCCTCATAAATGTCAGGGATCGCCCCATTTATGTCACTGGTTCTGCCCACAAAATGACCGCCTCTATGTTGTGTATATCACAGACCCTCATAAAAACAGCTTGTTGGGGTTTTTTTTTATTTTTTTTACGCTCAATCCACAGGGTAGGAGTTTGGTTTTAGTGCCAAATTAAAAGAGGAGGACATTATTTTAGAAGTATTTCTTATATTTACAAAACAATATAATGAAGGTCATTATTACATCTTACAAAATATTACAGACCCTCCAACATGACCCATTCCATTAGGTACGATATACTCCGCACCTGAGCTTCCAACTGTCTCTCACCTGGTGAAAATGACTTAACTGATATTTAAAAAACTATTTGTCTCTTCAACAAAGACGGTTACCATAGTAACTGACTGTTGGAAACTGTGGAGCAGATTTTTTTTGTACCTAATGGAATGGGTCGTGTTGGAGGGTATGATAGTATAGTATTAATCACAAAATAAATATATATATTAAAAAAAAAAAACGTGAATTCACCGTCAAATAAACAACGCTAGTCTTAAAACACCATAGTTTGGTGCAGTGTATGATAGAAATATATATTTTTAATAAGTAGAAATTAAATGATAATTTGTAGAGAATAAAGAAGGTTTATCCTGCATCAAACCACATGTCATCATGATAATCTTGCTCTGACGACTACCTTTCCCAGCATGCTTCGCTCTGAAACCTGACATTCGTATACCCAGGTGAATATGGAGTGGTTCATGAGAAAATAAAGCATTTGGGAGATGCCTTTTATAATGTCCCCAGCATTGTTCCCTCTTCTAGCCCTAAATCTGTCAAATCAATGACCTCTGTCAGAAGTTTCATTTCCCCATTTGAAACAGGTTTTTATTTCACTCAAGCGCTTACCGCAGAGTTTCCTTGATCACCGCCTTAAGCAGCGGCATTTGCGATATATCTTCGTTAGTGGGAACTTTGTCACCCGGGATGACCTTCGTCACCTCTTCATAGAGGGACTGCTGGATGTCAGGGTGTCTGGACAGCTGGTACAGAGCCCATGTGAGTGTATTGGAAGTCTAGTGGTAAGAGAGAGAGGAAGAGGAGGAGAAAGAAAGGGAGAAATATTGAAATCTCCATAATACAAACTTCCAAACACAGTTTCTCAACAGTTCTTATACATCCACAACAAAATGAAGATAATGGGAGTGAATACAAGGTTGAATACGGTCACATTTTAGCACTCTGTGGAGTAAATCTGCCTGGAGTCCTGTGATCGGGACGGAATTATTACAGCTAAAGGAATATGAAACCATAATGGAAAGCCCGGCACACACTATACAACTATTCGATAATCAGCTGTATAGTGTGGATGCTGGACCGATCCTATAGAATGGCACAGCGGCGGTCAAACGATCTTTCCAAGGTGTGTGCACTCTAACATAAGGCTGAGGCCCATATCTGGTTATATCAGGTGACATCACATACCGTATCCACTCCGGCTAGGAGCAGCTCTGGCATGACGCCATACACCTCCTTCATATCCAGCTTCCCGCCGGTGAGCAGGTACGTCAGATAAGCCCCGCCCAGGTCATCACCTCTCTGCAAACGCTCTTCAATGTCCTGCATTTTCTTATCAATCAACTTTATCCCTATAAGTACAAAAAAACATTGGTTATTTCACAAATAAAGATATTCCAAACAAAAAAAAATGAAGTTGGTGCAAATTTTAGAGGTTATGGGTAAAGTTACATTGAGTTTTACAAATCATGAACTATTTTTGTTGTTTTTTTTTAATTGTATAATTTAGAGAGCAGACGAGCTCAGAGGCACCAAATCACTCATAGACACAGATAAATGGTAAGTAACGCTCTTCTTCTATAGGATACTATAGGTTCCTCCACAGTTGTGTTAATCTTCTCCCTAGAGTTGCTCAATTCTGTGAGGTTGATATGTTGTCGCGGTGTCACTCACCATAAGCAAAGATTGTATCCCAGGCTTTCATAAATCGGCCCCAGTAGGGAAGCCAGGACTTGGCCCACTTGGGAAGCTTTTCGGTCACAATCTCATTCTCCATCATCTCGGAGACAGCGCTTATAAATTTCTGAGTCTCCTCTGGAACCTGCCGTTCCAGACACCCCAGTCGTGTCTCGAACAGGATAATACAGATACCTAAACACAGGTGTGATCAACATTTAGAGATGTTTTAATTGAATAATTACCCTACCGCATCTATCCTCATCTAGAGCCCTGTGGTAACCACCCTTCTGGGACATCTTCCTGATCCCAGCCTGTCAAGGACGGACTTCCTAGTGTATCACAGATAACCTGCGCCTCGCCAGGTGTAGCATGGGCATAGCGGATTCACCCCACCTGGAGTGCCATAGGCTGCCCATTCCTGTCCCAGAGTGTGAGAAAAAATTACCCAAACAAATGCCCTATTTCCTGATCCACCCTTGTGGTCTTTGAGCTATACTGGTCATCACTCTAGCAAAAGCAAAGTATGGTAAAGCTCAACCTAACTTGAAGGATCCTTCTGACTCCATGATAGCTCCTCATATGCTCTTCCTTCCTCTCAAGAACTTTCCCCTGAAGAGCTCATCCCCTTGCTCTGATTGGCTGTCCTGGACCAACTGATAGTCAGAAAGCATGAGCAAAGCAAGTTTCTTTATTCTTGTGCTGGTCATGGCAGGTGGCAAATTCATAAATGGTTTGAAGGCAAATTGCTCTGCTCATAGATTTCTTAAATAAGTAATAATTAGTTTCCTTCTTGTTCTTCATGCTGTGCCTGAATTTAAATATCACTACTAATGCCAAGAGAGGTATATACGGGAAAGAAATGGAAGGTGAGAAGTGGGACCAGTGACTGCACTTAACATATATAGGACAATGCTACAAATCATACTACTTACAGTCCTGATATGTTTCCATACACCTTCCATTATGGAAATCTATATGATTCGGTCAGCCATTCTCTTTTAGTTTATAAAATGTTTCCATATAACTGCAAAAATATCACATAACATGACATTTTTATCACTGGAATTTTCAGAGCTTCCCATAGGTCAATCTTTAGGGTATAAATACAAGACTTTAAACACCTCCCAAGCACTAAAGAGGTGCAATTTGCCCTTCAACCAGTAGGTGGTGTGTGTGTCTGTGGTGGGGTTCCTAGTTAATAGGCAACAATGGACTGGTGTCAATGGCCTCCAAATTAAAGCCTGGTCTGACCCTATTATAATCCCCAACTTTGTAATAATATAATGAATATATGCAGGTAAAGGCCCCATCACTTACTTTCAAAGGCATATTTATACATCAGGTTGGCAACGTTATGAACCACAAGCCCTGATGGGCTCCCTGCTCTCAGCTCTGTAATTCTGGTCAGCAGATCAGGGATGATCCCGTTCAGAGCCTCCGTATAACCCGCGGCATCTGTGGGCCTGATCATCCTCTGGTTGAGTACGGAGCGCAGTTTTTGCCAGCGATGACCCTGTCTGGAAATAGAAAGTGCTACATTTGTTTGTGTACAGGGTCTTCAGCAATCCTCCAGCAGTAATGCATGTGTTATTCATTAAATAAACATTTTATTAGCCCTGTGAAAACACTTGTGATCTCTTGTGACTCACTGATGAAGCCTCAGCTGGTTTCCGCAATGGATACTCACTCGGATAACGGCCCATATTGATGCCCTCCGTGGTCCCGGTGTTCTTTCCACAGAATCATGTCAGCCCTCATTGGATATTTCCCTTCTTGCTTTAACAGAGTCTCCAGGATCTCAGGACAGGCGATATTGACCATCTGGTAATGCCCGATACTGGCTGTCCACATCGGCCCATACTTCTTTTTTTGTGTTACCTAAAAGATAACCGCAGAAGAGAGGGTCTATGATGGACATAGGATCCGATCCAGAGTGAAACGCAAATAGAAGACATCTGGAAATACCCCGGGTGATGACAATGGGCCTGACCCAGATCTGAGCACTGATTGGCACACAAGGTGCTTAGATTTGTTTGAATAAGTGGGACAGGCAGCATGCCATCCAAATATGGGCATAACAGTGCCTCTGCATTGCAAGCAATGACATTACGTAATGTGTGGGCACACAGCAGCTCAGCGCAATGCGGATATGTGCCCAAGTGCACGGTCGTACAGTGTAATGCGGGCTAATCCTTAGGATCGGGCGTTCCTAACGGTTGCGTAGTTACGGCAAGGGGAAGGCGGGGGTAGGTAAGTAAATGAGGGAGGGCAGGTTAGGGCATTTACGACCCTGTAGCCAGCGTAATTACCTACTGTTACGCCGGCTGAAGTTAAGGTAGCCTCCAGCTGGGGTAACAGTGTGTAATTACGCCGGCCACAGGGGGTGTGTTGGGGAAGTGCCGTACTTACACCCAGCGGGCCAGCGTAGCTCTGGATCAGACCAATTGTAATGGGTTTGAACTTTCACATCTTAATGACTTGGGGACATTACTGTGTGGCATAATCATGTGACCTGGAGACATTACTGTATGGCATAATCATATGACCTGGAGACATTACTGTATGGCATAATCACGTGACCTGGGCACATTACTGTATTCCATAATCATGTGACCTGGGCACATTACTGTATGGCATAATCACGTGACCTGGGGACATTACTGTGTTCCATAATCACGTGACCTTGGGACATTACTGTATGGCATAATCATGCGATCTGGGGATATTACTTTGTGGCATGAACATGTGACCTGGGGATATTATTGTGTGAAATATTCATATGAACTGGGAGGCACACAAACCAAAATCCTGAAAGTGTTTTGAGGCTGCTGTCCTTAAGCTTTGTAAACATTTTATTGACTGTGTTATATCAGGACATCTCGGAGCTCAGACTAATGGAACTTCCTGTCTAACACACAAAACAATCTCCAGAAACAAACACAGGAAACCACAGGCAACGGCAACACTGGCCGCATCAGACTATTGGCATGGACTCATTATACGTAACGCATTACTGGATAAGCCACAGTACAAGTCTGATTACAGTGCCGGGGCTTCAGCAGATAGAAGACATGATTTATCAATCCATCGTCACTAGTTCTATCACCAGCATCTATAGCTGTGACCATAGGAAGGACACAGGGCACCAGTTCCGCCTGCCTGGCGTGTGTGACCGCTCAGCGAATGTTCAGAGAAGCTGTCGGAGGCTGGAAGCTTAAAACAGCGCTCAGGACTCCGGAGCAGACACTGATTTAATAAACCGCTATGGAGAGAAAGCTACAGATCTCCGCTGAATCCTTAGTCTCGTGTGTGTGAGACATAGTAATAATAATAATAATAATAATAGTAATAATGATAATAATAGTAGTAATAATGATAGTAGTAGTAGTAATAATAGTAATAATAATAATAATAATAATAGTAATAATGATAATAATAGTAGTAATAATGATAGTAGTAGTAGTAATAATAGTAATAATAATAATAATAATAATAGTAATAATGATAATAATAGTAGTAATAATGATAGTAGTAGTAGTAATAATAGTAATAATAATAATAATAATAATAGTAATAATGATAATAATAGTAGTAATAATGATAGTAGTAGTAGTAATAATAGTAATAATAATAATAATAATAATAGTAATAATGATAATAATAGTAGTAATAATGATAGTAGTAGTAGTAATAATAGTAATAATAATAATAATAATAATAGTAATAATGATAATAATAGTAGTAATAATGATAGTAGTAGTAGTAATAATAGTAATAATAATAATAATAATAATAGTAATAATGATAATAATAGTAGTAATAATGATAGTAGTAGTAGTAATAATAGTAATAATAATAATAATAATAATAGTAATAATGATAATAATAGTAGTAATAATGATAGTAGTAGTAGTAATAATAGTAATAATAATAATAATAATAATAGTAATAATGATAATAATAGTAGTAATAATGATAGTAGTAGTAGTAATAATAGTAATAATAATAATAATAATAATAGTAATAATGATAATAATAGTAGTAATAATGATAGTAGTAGTAGTAATAATAGTAATAATAATAATAATAATAATAGTAATAATGATAATAATAGTAGTAATAATGATAGTAGTAGTAGTAATAATAGTAATAATAATAATAATAATAATAGTAATAATGATAATAATAGTAGTAATAATGATAGTAGTAGTAGTAATAATAGTAATAATAATAATAATAATAATAGTAATAATGATAATAATAGTAGTAATAATGATAGTAGTAGTAGTAATAATAGTAATAATAATAATAATAATAATAGTAATAATGATAATAATAGTAGTAATAATGATAGTAGTAGTAGTAATAATAGTAATAATAATAATAATAATAATAGTAATAATGATAATAATAGTAGTAATAATGATAGTAGTAGTAGTAATAATAGTAATAATAATAATAATAATAATAGTAATAATGATAATAATAGTAGTAATAATGATAGTAGTAGTAGTAATAATAGTAATAATAATAATAATAATAATAGTAATAATGATAATAATAGTAGTAATAATGATAGTAGTAGTAGTAATAATAGTAATAATAATAATAATAATAATAGTAATAATGATAATAATAGTAGTAATAATGATAGTAGTAGTAGTAATAATAGTAATAATAATAATAATAATAATAGTAATAATGATAATAATAGTAGTAATAATGATAGTAGTAGTAGTAATAATAGTAATAATAATAATAATAATAATAGTAATAATGATAATAATAGTAGTAATAATGATAGTAGTAGTAGTAATAATAGTAATAATAATAATAATAATAATAGTAATAATGATAATAATAGTAGTAATAATGATAGTAGTAGTAGTAATAATAGTAATAATAATAATAATAATAATAGTAATAATGATAATAATAGTAGTAATAATGATAGTAGTAGTAGTAATAATAGTAATAATAATAATAATAATAATAGTAATAATGATAATAATAGTAGTAATAATGATAGTAGTAGTAGTAATAATAGTAATAATAATAATAATAATAATAGTAATAATGATAATAATAGTAGTAATAATGATAGTAGTAGTAGTAATAATAGTAATAATAATAATAATAATAATAGTAATAATAATAATAATAGTAGTAATAATGATAGTAGTAGTAGTAGTAGTAATAATAATAATAGTAATAATGATAATAATAGTAGTAATAATGATAGTAGTAGTAGTAATAATAGTAATAATAATAATAATAATAATAGTAATAATGATAATAGTAGTAGTAGTAGTAACAATATAATATACCTGTGACCTGGGGGACCGGTGACACTCACCTGCAGCTCATGGATGTGGAAGAGGTATCCTCTCAGGAACACCCAGTACAGCAGTTCCAGGGGGCTGGGGCCGGGTAAGTCTTCTATGGTTTTCAGCTTCTTGTCCTGTTCAACTGCTGCAACTCCAACAGAAGCCTTGTGCCTGACTGCCCCCAGCCTGGAGGGCGACTGCACCAGCGAGCGGGCTACCTTCCCAAGCCAGGCGGCCGCCATCCTCCGGGAGGCGCTCAGTAGCATCTACCCCCAGCCAGTCACTGCAGACCCCGGAGCACAATGTGCGGGGAACACACTGTACCAGAGAAGGGAATTCCTCCCGGATTACAGGACGGGAGCAGCTGGGTCCTAACACCTCCCGCTATTGCAGAACACTGTGCAGAGGGGTCAGGGCAGCGGAACGATGAATGAAGAGCAAACAAGCGACTTGGCTTCAGCTTCATTAATTTATAGGCATCCAAAGTCCACTCATATCAATGTCTTCTCGTCCTATGATAACATAGAAATTCATTCATTTTATTGTCCTTAGCAGAGTCCACAGGTCACCCCTCTAATAGGTGACACAATGAAGAGCAATGAAGGTGAGACTGGGGGACAGAGGGGACAGGTGACCCCCTCACCTAGGACCAATCACGTGATCACACAAAGGGCTGATGCAGAGTCTGGGAGTAAGTGCAACACAGGTGCAAGTGTTCATCCCGGATAAACCATGTCACAATGTGAGGGGGGGGGGGCTCATTAAATACTTAGCATGCAGGGAGAACACATAACTTTTGCACATAGAGCTCACATACTGCATAGCTTTATGTGTAATCTGTAAATTAGAGTTGAGCTAAGCTCTCTCAATTCTAAATCTGTTTTTACAGTTTAATTATTTGCCCCCCCCCCCTGCCGTTCACCTTGGTATTGCCCAGGTCTCTATTTGCACCTATATAAAGGAGTAAGTGCAGCTCTGAAACAGCCTCTCTGTAGGGTTTTCTTGTGATGTTTATTTTATTTTACTGATCTATTGTGATCATTTTATGGCCTTGTTTTTGTTTATTTTTACACATAAGGAGTGGACTGTTGTTGTGCAATGTGATTTATAGGTAAAATGCCTCTTACTCCAAGTTATTACATATTGTCCCCCTCCCTCACCACGGTCTGTTCCTAAAACCCATCCAGAAAAATGCTCTTTAGTCTCTAGTTAATCAGCTGCAGTGTCACCTACTTTCATCTCCTCTATAGAGTCAGCGGATCCTATTCACAGTCTCCACAATAACACTGAAAGCATTAATTCACTGACAATATAACAATCAATAAATACTGAGGCTGGCATTATTATTGAGAAAGTTTTCCTGGCAGCGCTAGACACACCCATGGGTGGAGCTATTCACTGGACACACCCCTTTGGCAGCACAGGACACTCCCCTTTGGTGTAGCGCCTCTATAGTGCTATCATTGTCTCCCTGATGTTGGCAACTTTATACAACTAAATATAACTTCACCAGATACTCCCACATCTCAGGAAGACCATAATGACTCTCTGAGAAGCCAGACACCTTCCGTTGTTAGGTACATAGGGCTACCTTATCTAACCGTGCAATGTCCGCACTGACATTGCCTCTCTCCGTCTCCCCGGCTAATCTAAATCCCCCTCCCACTTCTATCTAAACACTCCTCATGGAGTCATTATGCCGCCTCCTTCTACTTAAAAAACTCTTTAAAAACTGCATGGAGGCAATCTGCGTCCCGAACTGGAACATAGATTGCGTAAAGGAGCTACCACACATGCGTCGTATTTCCTTTACTAAGGACACGCACCTGAGAAGCGACTGCCAATATCATTATAAACACTGTAAAACCAGGAAACTGGCTCTTCTGTGGAACCAAATGTTACAGTTGTTCTAACGTTTTAAGGTTCCTTTTTTTATTGTGGGAATTTGCAGTACATGTTTTTCTTTATTGAATAAAAATAGATAAAAAAAAAAAGAACTTATGGTCCTTCTCCCAGGCAGCGGCCTTCTGGCCTTTTACTACTTTTCTTTCCATTAAAAGTCACACAAATGAAATTATTCCTTTACTGTGAACAAGGCAGAAGTGAACTTGTATTTCCAGTTTCCCGTCACGGCAGATGTTATCGTTGTGGAGCGGGGACAAGACACCGGGTTGTTATGTGGTTACAGGGTGGGGAGAAGCTGCTGGTGTGAGATTCGTTATCTCTTCTAGTAATGTGGAACGCGCCAACATGTCCTGACTGCTGCCTGATGCTCCTCACCCTTCCCTCAGTCACTAAACAATCACAGGGAAACGAGCGTCCAATATGGAAGGATTGTTGGGTGTTCTATATACAATACCCCTGGGTGTGTGACTATGGGATGTGGTTGGTGTTGTGAGCGGCTGTATTTGGAAACCTGATACAGTCGTCATCTGAATAGCGCCTGTGTCATTGCTTAAATAAAGGCTGAAAATAGAAACTTGCTATTAGGAACAGGAACCTATTTCCTCATTCTCAAAATCGAGGGGCTGCGGCAGTTATGGCGGGTAGATTAGAGTTAGGCTGTGGTGGGTATAAGGTTAGGGTTAGGCTATGGCAGTTAGATTAGGGTTATGCTGTGGCAGGTATAAGGTTAGGGTTAGGCTGTGGCAGGTAGATTAGGGGTAGGCGGAGGCTGGGGGGGTGGGGAGTATAGGGTGNTGGCGGGTATAAGGTTAGGGTGAGGCTGCGGCACTTGTGGCGAGTAGATTAGGGTTAGGCTGTGGTGGGTATAAGGTAAGGGTTATGCTGTAAGGGTATAAGGTTAGGATTAGGCTGCGGCACTTGTGGCGAGTAGATTAGGGTTATGCTGTAGCGGGTATAAGGTTAGGGTTAAGCTGTGGCAGTTACATTAGGGTTATGCTGTGGCGGGTATAAGGTTAGGGTTAGGCTGTGGCAGTTACATTAGGGTTATGCTGTGGCGGGTATAAGGTTAGGGTTAGGCTGAGGCAGTTGTGGTGGGTAGATTAGGGTTAGGATGTGGCAGGTGTAAGGACAGGGTTAGGCTGCAGCGGGTAGATTACGGTTAGTCTGTGGCGGGTATAAGGTTAGGGACGGCGCTTGGAGAAGGTTACGGTTAGGCTACAGGGCTTGGAGCATTAGGATTTTAAATGTTGGCTACGTATAGCAAACCTGGATATTCAATAAGACGCAAATCAGCACAAGTGTAACTAATAGCCACCAAGGCCCCCTATGGAACGTATTATTCAGTTTCACACACTGCAAAACCTTAATGATTCCCCTTAAGGATTCCATGCAGGTGTCTGTAACTGTGAATGCTATCTGCAGACGTTACGTAATACACATCTTTGTAGGTTTACATGTTCTTTATTATTCACAGAAAAATACAATTATTCCATATGAGTTTATTGCAAACTGATATCTTACATTAGGGCCCGGATTCAGAATTTTTAGGCGCATCCGCTAAAACGTACTATTCGGAGGAGTGTGTTTCTAAGAAACAAGCACTTCAGAACTGGCCTTAAAAAAGCCGGCCTGGTTTAAAAAAAAAAAAGCAGCCGGAGCATTAATTGCTGACCGCAGGGCTTCCTTTGTTTTTATTTTTTTAAACATTGAAAACAAGTTAACCCCTTCCCACCGCCACCATTCACGAGAGAACGAGAAGAATTTTTTATGAATGGGCATGTACCGCTATTTGTCGCAGGGCATGCTTGCGCTTGTAGTTCTACTAGCACAATCATGCCTTGTCAGCCTGTTATTTATTTATTTTACTAGGTTGCGGCGGAGGGGGGTGGTCGGGGAAGGGGTTAATTTTGTCTTTGCAATGTTTTTTATTTCTTAGCTTCAGGGATGGTGTAAGCGTGGAGCTTGTTAAGCAGTCACCGGACTGTAGTGGTTGTATATTTAAATGAGAAAGACGCCCCTTTTCTCATTCACATATACTTTCCACAGACGCAGTCCGGTCGGATGCGATCACAGACGAATAAGTACTTTTGCACTCCCGGTCTGGGCATGCGCAGTGCACATTTTGGCTGCGCGTTCGTCTGAAAATAAAGACGGATGCGCAGCTCTGAATCCGGGCCTAGGTGAGGTGTTATACGAGGCGTTTTATACCCGCTGAGGTAGACTGAATCAGTGAAGCACGGAATGCATAACAGAGGCGGATATTTAATAAGCAGAACCAAGATTCATCGGTTCACCAGGAACCAATGATGTCCCTGCGATGTGACTGGTCAGTTTCCTATCAGCGAGCGATTGAATTGTTATTGATATAATATGTGTGGAAATTCAACACTTTAATCTATAAATTATTTAAAAATACTTATTTTCAAGCATATGTTACATTTACACAATTTACATTCTTGATCATCATAAGGTTAAAGATCTATAAAAATTACGGTTTTCTTAGGTTTAAGGCGTGGACGCACTGGGTCTGATCCAGAGCGGATATCGGCAATCTACATGAGAAAGGATAGTAAGATCTGATTGGTTGCCGTGCATGGAAACATTAGTAAATGAATGGTTAGGTAATTTCACCTCATAAATGAGTAGACAGTAAACAGAGCCTCCAACATGACCCATTCCACTAGGTACAAAATACTCCGTCTCTGAGCTTCCAACAATCAGTTACTATGGTAACCACCTGGGATGAAGAGAATGTTTTTCAAATATTAGTTCATTCATAAAGACCAGGAGTCAGATCCGGAGCCACGTTTCCATGACGTTTCAAGACGTGGCGTATACTCTAGGCACTCTCCTCGCTCGTATGTACTTTGCACGTTTTACGATTGCCGAACCCCACCTTAAACTTTACACAGCGTAACTACTGATGTGCGTACAGGCTGCATGTGCTTACGCGCCTAAGCACGTCCATACTGAACGATTTAAATGCCTCACCCGCCTCTGAAGCGGGTTTTGTATGGCTGTAACGCCCCTACGTTCGTAGTTACGCTGTTGATACAAGGCAGGTACGTACGTTCAGCGTTACGTGGCATAACATCTGCCGCTGGCATGCGCAGAACATGCAGAATACCGTTTTTATGTCTCCGGCTAGCGTACTTAGTTCTGGATCTACCCCCAGGTGAGTGACAGTTGGAAGCTCAGGAGCGGAGTATTGTGTACCTGGAGGAAGGGGTCATGTCGAGTAAATGGCATCAGGGGTAAAACGATATATTGTGATATAAAGAAGGCATCAGTGGTGATTATATATGTATATTATATATGTAAGACTCCTTATCCTCCGTGCATCAGCTTAGTTCTGCGTCTTAGTTCTCGGTAGGGGGACGGAGCAGACGTCACTCTCAGTAAGTTTTGTGAAGCTGCAGTTACTACAAATGTGTTTTATTTCTTTATAAAATATTTTTTTTCATGATATAAAATCCTCAGTTTCTCGTGGTTGTAAATTACGTCGTGTATTGCGCAGTTCCTCTGCGGACCCGAATTTCAGGTATGAAGCTCGGAGAATCCACCTCTTTCTGTCTGTTGCCTCCATTTACTTTATGCCGCAATGTTTCCGAGACGAGGAACTGGCGAGACGTCAGACAGAATTCCGCTGCACAAAGCGAAGGTTTATCGGGCGGCTGGGGGTCAGGACGATCCGGGAGAGAGATGTGATTTCTCCACCTTGAGGGTCTGGTCGGACGTCATATTTTCGGATGATCTGAGGGCAGGGAAACACATATGTACAGGTGAGCGTCTCATGTATATAAACACAGGAGCTGATTCTGCTTACACCTATTAAGTATTCGCACTGCACATGTGCATGACAGGAGCGAACACAGATAGGAGGAGACAAAGCAGCTGAATCTCTAGTGTTCGCCTTTGTGTGCTTGGTGCTAGTGGCTATATGTAAATTAGAAAGTGGGCGTTGCTGCAGCGAGCGCGGGAGCCGCCATGTTTCCCTGAGCTTCCTCCTGGCTCATTCGTACTCATAATACAGTCCTGCGCCCCTCACTCATCATAACACCACGCCCCTCACTCATCATAACACCACGCCCCCTCACTCATCATAACACCACGCCCCCTCACTCATCATAATCACAACACGCCCCTCACTCATCATCACAACACGCCCCTCACTCATCATCACAACACGCCCCTCACTCATCATAATAACACGCCCCTCACTCATCATAATAACACGCCCCTCACTCATCATAATAACACGCCCCTCACTCATCATAATAACACGCCCCTCACTCATCATAATAACACGCCCCTCACTCATCATAATAACACGCCCCTCACTCATCATAATAACACGCCCCTCACTCATCATAATAACACGCCCCTCACTCATCATAATAACACGCCCCTCACTCATCATAATAACACGCCCCTCACTCCTCATCATAACACGCCCCTCACTCATTAAACGCTTTGATGTAGGATTAAAGAATGGTTTAAAGCTCTGCAGACACTACACCAGCATTAAACCCCAATACCAGCGCGTAAGTTAGGGTGACCGGGGGAAAAAGGCCTCGGCTGATTGGATAACACAGGAAACTTACCCGTGATAGAGCCAGATACATCTCCAGCTCTGCAATCCGCCGCCCGACACAAGCTCTCGTTCCGTACCCAAAAGGGATGGAGCTGAAAGGGTTATTCTTTATCCTCTGGTCTCTGAACCAGCGCCGAGGGTTAAATTTATTCGGTTCTGGGAAATTGCTTTCTTCACGAGACATCACATAATGCGTCAACACAAACAAGGTCTGCGAGAGGAGAATGCAAGTCACAATCAATCAATCAATGCTGCTCATGGATCACTGTACGACTGCCTGTGGTTTTCCTCAGTTTCCAGGGACTGCCGTCTCTACAAGAGTCCAACCACGACTTGTTTTCTTGATCTTAACCTCAACCATCCCCTTTCTGCAACCTAACTTTAATTCTCCCCTAACTAGCCTTGTTTCACAGCCCAACCCTCCCCTTAACCTTAGCATGCTCGTGCTGCAGCCTAACCTTAGCCCTCCCCCTTTCAGCAGCCTAACCTTAGCCCTCCCCCTTACGGCAGCCTATCCCTAACCATGCATGTCCCGCAGCCTAACCTTAGCCCTCCCCCTTTCGCCAGCCTAACCTTAGCCCTCCCCTAACCCCTCCCTTTCTCGCAGCCTTACCCTGACCAGAATGTGTACCTTGTAGAAATAAGAGCATTCGACATTGTACTTTCTTTATTAAACGGTGTCGGCTCTGACTGTATCAGCGTCATAAAGGGGACAGCCGCAGCGGAAACCATTGTACAGACCTGGTCTCATGGAAGAGAGAAATATTTTCCAGTACACACCAGTATCTTACAGTAACTGCAAGCGTCCCAGAGCTGGGGAACTAGAACTTAATATTATGGGGGTACAATTCTGCAGGAACCCACCCCCTCTCTCTTATTGGAAGATCTGATCTGCAAGGTCCCGCCTCCCCTTCTATCGGATTGGTCGATACAAACATCTCTTGCAGTCTTTTCCTCTCACAGATCCACTTACATCTTTTGGGAAGCAATAATCTCCAATGACTATGTCCTTCTCCGCAGCCACCCTGGCATTCGTCGGCACAACAGGGTACATCCTAATAAAACAGCATGATTACATAGAAAAGAATTGGTAAAATATCATTTAAATACTCCGGACCGAATTCAGATTTAAGAAGATTTTCCGTGCGTTCGTAATAGATCCGTACGTTAATACAAAATAAGTACGTTTTGCAAAATGAATACATTTGGGAACACTTCCGTGTTGTGAAAGCAACCTTATCATTAGCGTGCGTATATGTGACGGAAGTTAAACGTTCGCATATATAACCGCACATGTACTCCATTACCACGTCTATTTTTTGCTATTTGCATTCCGATTGACGCTTACTTATTAATAATCCGTCCGATCTTTTATGTTCATACACATTTTTAGACGTACGGAAATTACTTACTCATCTTTCCAATTACGCTTCGTATCTCTATGGTCTGCACATGCTCCCTGAATAGAAATCACTCCACTTACGCATTTTGCGTGCGTAAATTACCAGACGTTCTTAATTCTGAATACGGTCATCCAATATAACAACTGTCTGACCATGCAAAGTGATACCTTGTGTGGATGATATATTTATAATATTCTACCATCCCCCTAATTTCACACCCACTTTAATATTCCCCTCTTATAGGGATCTTTCTTAATCAACAAGAATACAAATTGGATGTATGTGTAAACTAAGAGGGAATGCCCATAATTTTAATTGATTAAGAGGAAACGCCCAGTTGTGAACTAAGCCACGCCCCTTCATCATTCCTCTAAAGCTGAGATTTATGGGAATAAACCAGGGTGTGGATAGTTACCATATCTAACAGTAATGGTGGAACAAGTAAGGGTTAGTCTTGGGTGCAAAAATACGATTGTAAGTCAAGGTCTTGCAAGATTATGACATCAACATTGCGCAAGACCGTCACTGTTTCTTCATTCCGTGGGCCATTTATTTTGGGGGGTGAATCCGCGCTGAGAACGGCCCGTTCTCTTCCAGCCAGTTCTGAACCGGCTGGGAAATCTATTGCTTTTGCCTCGAAAAGGCAAAGCAATCAATTCCCGGAGCACCAAACCCAGTGCTCCCAAAGGAAAGTAAAAAATCTATCCCAAACCCTTTCCCAAATCCTTACCCTCCCCTTTCATGACCCTAACCCTCCCCTTCCCCGCAGCCTAACCCTAAGTCTCCCTTCCCCACAGCATTATTTCAGCCAGGGTGCAGTCTTTGTAGTGGCCCCCATGCTGCTGGTAGGGGCCAGGTGTTTCCTTTCTTATTTTCTGATATAAATGTTGTCGGATGTGAATAGTTTTTATTCTTATTGTTTTATTTTAATGCTTGCTGTGGGATTTTTGTAAATATTATGGAAATGATTAATATGACGGTTACTTGCGTTCCATCATGAAATATACACACTCTGTAAGGTATAAAAGTACCGCAGGGTTTCCTTGATCACGGCTTTCAGCAGGGGCATTTTGGCCAGGTCCTCGGCGGTGGGGATTCCGTCTCCGGGAATAACGTCGGTCACCTCTTGGTAGAGGGCCTTCTGGATGTCAGGGTCTCGGGCAAGGTGGTACAAGGCCCAGGATAAGGTGTTAGATGTCTGAGCGAGAGAAGGAAAATTAATATTCCAGCTCCAATAATCTGATCCTCCGTAAACATGCAATAATCACCAATAGTAAAAGTGCAAAGTGTAAACCTAAACAAACCGCAGAAAGGATTGAATGCATTCCAGACATTTAATATGCAGCTCAACCGGTTTCATGTACCTGCACACCTGTCATTCCTTCTTTCTACTGAATAGAACAGGATTGTGTCCAGTGACAAACACAGGATTATTAAAGGAGTGCATGTTACACAGACCCTCCAACATGACCCATTCCACCAGGTGCACAATACTCCGCTCCTGATCTTCCAACTGTCACTCACCTGGATTGATGAATTAACTGATGTTTTAAAAACATTTTCCTGTGACACAGGTGGTTACCATAGGAACTGATTGTAGTAGGTCTAGGAACAGAGGATTTTGTACCTCGTGGAATGGGTCATGCTGGAGGCTTTGGTTACATGTGCGGTATTTAAGGGGTCTGGAGATAGCACACTATATATACATATGGGGTATATTAGTGTACTGGAAATAGCACACTATGGGCCAGATTCAAATAAGAATACGAATTTGCGCTGCGCATTTTCGGGTCTATTACGGTAGATGATTTATATGCACCTTTATGAGGCACGCATAAAAATCTTTCCTGAAAAATACGCGGCATTAGCTTTGCACACAAGTTATTTGCAGGTTGAAGCTAATTGAATCTGGCCCTAGGATTCTTTTTATAGTGTGACATTCCCAGACCATAATATCCCATAATACTATATAATATAGTACAGGCATGCATATAGCGCACACTTTCCAGACCCCTAATACATCGCTGCCAGTATGGAGGCAAAATACGCCCCACCCCAGACAAACTCCACCCACAAATGTCCATATTTGGTCTAAACCCCACCCACATCTCAAACCCTGCCCCTTTTGTGGACAGCATATCTGAACAGAGAGACAGTCGGGAGATAAGTGAATATGATCCACATAGACCACATGTGCGATATATTAGGGGTCTGGAGAGGCCACAGCACCAGTCACCATCACTTACGTGGCTGGCAGGAGCTGCTTGGCTCTACTATGCGGCTCCATTTCTAAGCCACGGTCTGTGGCTGCAGTCCAGAGACCACCAATTTTTACTAAAGGTTCTTTTTTTTGCCTGCGCCACCGCTATCAGTCAATTATAATTATTATTACTATTATCGTCGTGCTTATACCGTGTCCACCCCAGCCAGGAGCAGCTCAGCCACGCTGCCGTACACCTCCTTATTGCTGAGCTTGCCGCTGGACAGTAGGTAGGTGAGATACTCCCCCTGGATCTCCTCGCCACGCTCCAAGCGAGCTTCAATCTTCTCCATCTTCTCATCGATCAGCTTGTTCCCTAGAGAATAAATACAAAGTCATCACTGTTTATTCAACTTCACCGAGATCTCCCGGGGGAAGAAATGAGAATTCAGCAACTACGCACAAGAGAGAAGAGACGCGACCAAGATGGCTGCCGCCGACTCACCGAACGCAAAGATGTTGTCCCAGTTTTTAATGTACAGGTTATAGTAGGGAAGAATATTATTGGTCCATGCGGGTAAAACGCTGATGTACACAGAATATTTCAACATGGCTCCTATGGAGTCAATAAACTTCTTTGTCTCCGGTGGAATGGTCTTATCCAAGCAGCCGATGCGGGTCTCAAAGAGGATGTACGAAATGCCTAAAATATAATAAAGGCGGAGAGAATATTAAGGCGTGTATGCAAAATGAAAGACAACATATAATATATATAATGTTTGATCTTTTAAACGTCTGGTTTATTTTTTCATACACGTCTGAGAAATATGTCAGAAACTTTCGAAAGCTGAAACAAAACGGTGGAGTGTTCAGATTCCTGCGCAAATGTGGGATCAACATAATGTATGCTGACAATCCAGCGCTATGCCCCCATGCCATACATAAGGAACATGAGGAGAAATTGGCATCTATGCCATCCACAATTCTAAGTCCACATGTGAACGGGGATCTAGATGTCAGCTGGTAACAAAACATTCTTCCTACATACAACATAAAAATCTAATTCATTTGCATCTTTTCCATTGCTAAATGGTGAATCTGGGTTCAGAGGAGCTCCTGGTTTTGCTGTTAGTTGTGGATAAGCTCTTTATGGTGAAAGGGCCTCGTGATCACAGGCTCTGGAATTCCTTCTCCTCTGTCTGAGCATCCAGGCCACGGCTCCTGACACCGGGGAATGTGAGCTATGTGTACGCTGCCTCCTATAGGGGAAGACTGGTCTTTCCAGCAGCCACCAAATATTGTGTCTAGCACAGTCTGTGCTTGATGTGTCCCCGCTCCGACCTCCTGAGACTAATTCTATTTACACAGCGACAGGACTGGCCAGGACATGTTATATGTTGTCATTTTATACGCAGGGCGTAACGACAGGGGCTGCTATGGGGCCCATAGGAA
>WWET01004644.1:99797-114850 GCA_011038615.1 Limnodynastes dumerilii | reverse complement strand
CATCTGGGAGTGGAGCCATCTGGCTGGCATGCTGTGTGAGATCCTCATCGCCGTTTGGTGTAAACGGCGATGGGGATCTCACACAGTGCGCCAGCCAGACGCCCGCAGACCCCTCGCACCACCTCCTGGTATATCTGCTTGCTGCTTCCTGGGGGAGGGCTAGAGGAGGCACACAGTGGCAAACACTGTTGCAGGAGCGCCCGGTAACAACTTAACTATGGGCGCTAGGAGCGGGTAAGTGCTCTGCCAGAGGAGGGGACAGCAGGAGACGGGCAGTTTAAGAGGGCGGCAGGTACAGTGAAGGGAGGGTGGGAGTGAGTGGGGCACCAGGACAACAGCTATTCTGCTCCCACCGCATGCGCAGTGGACGCTACTGAGCATGCGTATGAAGGGTGAGGAGCAGGATGTCTTTTATTTAGATAGATAGATAGATTTATTTATTTAACAGGTTTTTATATAACCTCATCATAATTTGTAGTGCTTTACAATTTTAAAGAATCATAAAACAAGACTGGGTAGGAACAAACCATCTAGGTGGTTAAAAGGGCCCTGGTCAGAATCCTACAATCTATAGGATATTGGGGTTTGATACATAATGAGAATTGTTATATATTACTCAATGGACTGACCAGGTTCTATGGTAAGAGCTCTGTGCTCTATAAGTAATACAAAGGGAAATTATATAAGTTGTTATAAATAAGGTTGAGTAATATTAAGTAAGTATATCTGAAGAGTTGAGCACTTGAAATTTTGGAGGGTTGAAGATAGTCTTAATGAGTGAGTTAGTTTATTCCAAAGAGTGGGTGCAGCCATTAAATGTCCTGCAACCATGTCTTAAAGCATTTTTTTTTTAAGTGTAGAAGAGTTTTGCCGATCCTGTAAAGGTCTTAGAGAATGAGCTGGACTATATCTGCAGATAAGTGATGATATGTTTATATGTGGGTGCTGTCTTGATGAGTTTTTAGGTTAAAAAAATTAGTAGCTGATTTTGTAAAATACAGGCAATCAATGTTGGGACTCAGAGTAGAAGAGCATTTTGTAAGAAACATATAACAGAGAGTGTAGAGGAATTTTGTACTGGGCGAGTTTGATAAGGACAGCATTGCATTAATAAATACGGGGAATGATTAGTGCATGAGTGAGAGTTTTTGAAGCATCTTGTATGAGATATGTGCATGTTTTGGAAATACTTTTAAAATGTATGTAGCATGATTTAGGTACAGATTGTATGTGTGGCATCAAGGACAGTTCAACAGAAATAGAGAGATTAGGTGGGCAAGAAGCAAGATAAGTGTCCTTGCCATCCCTAGAAGTAGAAGTATCGCTTCACCAGGAGAGACCAAGAGATAAGTTTAGAAAAAGTAGTTTAAAAGCATCAGGAGAAGAAAAAATATTAATGGAAGTGTTAAAATCACCTAGGATAATAGTTGGGATGTCTTAAAATAAGAAATAGGAAGCAATGCATAACTGAAGGTATTGTTTGCATGGATAAAGTAGAGTTCACCATGTGAAAATGCAACAGGTTTGGCATTGTCTAATTCTGTGAGCCATGTTTTTGTTATTGCAAGAAGGTTCATGTTGTTAGATAGGAAGTTATAGAAGTTAGTTTGTTACAGACAGAGTGTGCTTTTTGTATGGCACTTTTTATGGATTTTTGAGAGTTATGGTAGACAGGTGATGTGTTTGTTGGGGTTAGCTGTATTTCTATAGCATAATGAATCAGAATATGTGTAAGATATGTGAGTGGGAGGCAATCCTATAATTTATATATTATATAACTGTAGCAAATACTAAATCCTAGTTACTTATTTCCACAATTCTCAATCCCTATGGATAAAAAGTAGCTTTCTAAAAAAAAAACTACTATGTTTAAAATGAGTAAAACTTTCCATCATAGAAACATAGAAAGTGACGGCAGATAAGAACCACATGGCCCATCCAGTCTGCCCAGTTGTTTATTTAAAACTATACTGATCCTAGGGGCTGATTCAGAGATACGATTTCCACGGCACTTAGGAGCGTATATTTAGGATCTTAGAAAATTTGCATTACTGCGCATGCGTAGTAATAGTGCAACGCCATGTACGTTGCGGTTAGGAGCGTAAATTTGAATCGATCGCAAGCACTTAAGATCTTAAGTGCTGCGAAAGTTTAAGATCTTAAGGATTTGCATGGAAATGGGCGGGGGGAGGCAGGGAAATGAAGGAAAGTGGGCGCGGGCTGACACTTAGGATCTTAAACGCTACTACGTCACTTAAGATCTCAACTGACAGCGCAGAGTTAGGGTTAGTCAATGGTGGTCTAACTTTAAGATCCACCGCTGTTTGCAAGGGGAGTGACTGTTTATGCAGTGGGCTGGAACCTGCTAAGATCTTAACCTTAGATGCGTATATTTGCGATCTTTTCGCAATTGCATCTCTGAATCAGCCCCCTAGACCCTAGTTACCCTCAATTTAGTTTAAGATTTAGGATATTCTTATATTTATCCCAAGCATGTTTAAACTGTACTACTGTGTTAGCCTCAACAACCTCAGATGGAAGGCTATGCCACTTATCTATCACCCTTTCAGTGTAGTAATTTTTCCCGCACGTTTCCTCTGAAGCTACCACCCTCCAGTTTATATTCATTCCCTCGTGTTCTATTACAGATCTTCCTTTAAAAAATGTCACCCTCCTCTAGCTGGTCACAACCCTTGATGTATTTGAAAGCTGCTATCATGTCCCCCCTCTCCCTTCTCTGCTCCAAGCTATACATGTTTAGTTCCTCTAGCCTTTCCTGATATGTTTTGTGACACAAGCCATGGACCATTTTAGTTGCTCTTCTTTGCACAGTCTCTACTGTAGTTATGTCTTTCTGGATATATGGCCTCCAGAACTGAACACAGTATTCTAGGTGAGGTCGTACCAACAACCACACACTAACTGTGCCTTGCCATATTCCAGCACCATGCTTACAGAAACTATAACTCTGTGGCCTCCCCCTTGCACACACAAAAGTTTAGATAAAGCATGGATACAGCATCGGATCCCTGCTGTGCTCTCATGAATATAATAAATTTGACTATTTTTGTTTTGATCAATGGTATATTGTATTGGGGAAGCACTGACTAGTGGATAATTGACAACTGCAACACTAATTATTAATAGATATTTCTTATGTAGCACTTTACAGTGTTTGAGTAGCCATTCACAAAGACTAGGTTTTATTTTCATATTCAGTAGCCAATTAACTTTCTAGCCTGTTTGTGGAATTTGGGGGAGGAAACTGGATCTCCCAGAGGAAACCTAGGCAGACACAGAGAACATACAAACTCCATACATATAAGGCCTTGCTCATCACCTCAGCGCTGTGCACCAGAAGAAAACAAGCCTTTATGTGATGACTATTGTGATGTTCAGTTTGATAATGTTTGTTGGTTTTTTCTTTTTCTTTTTTTCCCTTTCCACTTTAGAGATGACTCTAAATGCGGGAAATATCAATTTTAAGTGGGATCCAAAAAGCTTGGAAATTCGAACCTTAGCAGTAGAGAGACTGCTTGAGCCTCTCGTTACTCAGGTATGTAACCATACATGCTTACTCCCTTTTACATTATAATCATTTGTGTGTTTTCCTCTGTGTGTTTTTGTAAGTGAAATTGGCACATTTGATAATTTGCAGCAGAAATCTATTTAATTTTGTATCTTTTTGATTATTCAGTTGTGAGCAGAAGAGACTGAAATATATTTACCGCAATCACAGGCATGCTGGTGCTCCCATCAATAATTAGAAAGACCACTATGATTCACATGTTTCTTTTCCATATATACGCAATCTACATAATGAAACGATACGTAGATTGCGTAAAATAGTTACTACGCATGCGTAGTAGCTACTATCAAGAAATTAAGGATGTATGTGGAAGAAGTACGGGGTTGTGAAACCGGGCCATAGTGTCTGGCCTGCAGAAATACCATGTAATGATAGAATATTAGGGTACAAGTGAGGAATTGCGGAGAGGTGCAATAGAATGAGAATGACTCAGAGTAAATACGACAGATTGGCTTTTTTTGCATTTTGTTTATTTATTGTAATTTGATAGTTTGGATCAGAAAACTTTAGTTTGCACACATTAGATACAGGGTAAATGTTAATTTAACTTCAAGTTTACAATATCTTTCAGTTTGAGCTGGGAACTGCAAGCTCTTCAGTGAATCAACACAATTTATTGACAATGTAAAAGATTAATAATAATGACACTCAAATACCTATGAAATTTTGGTAAATATCTCCTTCTCCTACAAACACTATTTTAATGGCTAACTACGAATACTGGGCCATATGCAGAGCTCCGGCCGCATTGCATCTGCAGCCGTAGTTTTCCGATATGGTCTACTGCGCGTGCGGCCGGAGCTTTGCATACGGCCCACTATCATTAAATTACTTCTAATTAAATTTTCCCTTAGTGACACAATTAATTCATAAACGAATACCAGCCAATAAGCATATGTTTGTTAATCAAGATTATGCAATTATACTATAGGAGTACTTATACTAAGAGTAGATGGTGATTAAAAGATTTGTGATTTATCCAACCATTTCAGGCATAGACAACCTTCTGCATTACTGTGTTATTACGCTTCCAGCAGCTTAGGCTTAGCTGAATTCTTGGAAAGAATGATGGGACTTGTAGTTTCAGCTTGGCGGTGCCTGGTCTATTTTGTTTAAAAATGCAGCATTTTCCAGTCTAGGGGGAATGTATAATACAGAAATTCAGATAAAATAAACTCTAAAATCTACATAAACCTTCCTTTCTTCTCTGTTCAGCATTGGCACCAGTGTGTCTCAACTTTCACTAAGCATTATTTCTTGCTAATCACTACACTCCCAATGCACTATTTTTAAGAGGTTAAATGAGCAGTAGCTTCACCTTCAAATTTAGTGTGTGTTAAGCAGACTTTTGGTGACTGAGATGGGTGGTGGAAAACACAGAGGACGAATGCCCATCACCAGGGAGATCATATATGTCCACATATAGACAGCTTTGGATGTGCTAAGCAGCTGTAATATGTAGAGTATAAAGTATTTAAAACAAATTCATTTTACATTTTTAATATACATTTTTTAAAGATCTATTTCAAAGTTCTGTTAAATACAGAAATGTTGATTTTAGTTATTTGTTATTAATAAAATTAATCATTCTTTATTATTTTTAATACATAGGTAACAACATTGGTGAACACCAGCAATAAAGGTCCTTCAAATAAGAAGAAAGGACGTTCTAAAAAAGCTCATGTACTGGCTGCATCGGTTGAGCAAGCAACTGAAAATTTCTTAGAGAAAGGAGACAAGATAGCTAAAGAGAGTCAGTTTCTTAAACAAGAGCTGATAGATGCAGTTGAAGATGTTAGGAAGCAAGGTATGTGATATATTAAGAACTTTTAATTACTTATTACTGATAATTAGGAGAATCCCCCTATGGTTGTGTAGAGACTGGTAAAACATTTAGTCTACATATTCTTGTTTGGACTTTTTGGCTATTTTAATTTTTTTGTGCTGGGCATTTGCTGCTAAATATATTTTTCCAAGAAAAAATAAGGAAAACAAGCCAATAATAAATAATCAGAGCTCAACATGTACCAGGTCACAATGGACCTGACAGAGACCAAATTAGTAGTAAAAACAGATTAGATAATGATGGCTAAATATATATTTTAGCAGCCTGCAACAGTAGCAGGAGCTAATCCAAAGTTTGAAGTAAGAGAAAAAAGAAGCAACTCTGCACCTGTGCAAAATTCATGTTAAACTAAATCAACACATGCAGAGAGAGAATTGGTTGTGAAGTGATGTCTTGTACCTCAAAATTCGAGTTTAAAAAAAACCCCCAAAAAAACAGTTCAGTATTTGTGAGAAATAAACAAAATCAATCAGTATTTTCCCTGCATAAAAAACATAATTTAATTGGCACTTCTCTTATTGAAACATGGTTTGTCTAGTTTCAGAAATGCACCTTTTTGAGCAATTACAGCTGGATTAGCCTATAAGTATCACCGCACTTAACAACACTATGAGAAAATATAAAATACCTAAGGTGGGCGCTTTGGAATAAATACAAAGTAAAAAATGATTTGTGAACAAAAACACTGTGCAAAAATATTGAGAAGACTATTTTATATTCACAATAAATTCACATTGTTTTGAATTTCAGTTGAATACATGGATAATATAATTTTCAGGGATAATCTATCTAAAACTGAACTAAGAATATTTCCACCTGCTAATAAAAGCTACACACCTGACCGCTCTATATCTGTCGACAACACTGAAATAATCCCTACTCCTAAAGCTTGATACTTATGTGTTACCCTTGACTCTGAACTGTCCTTAAGTCCTGTTACATACATAAAAAAAAACGTTTCCAGAATGTGCAAATATCTCACACAAGATACTGCAAAAACTCTCATTCATGCACTAATCATCTCTCGCGTTGATTATTGTAACGCTCTCCTTACTGGACTCCCACATTATAGAATTACCCCCCTACAGTCTATATTGCATGCAGCAGCTAGACTAATTTTCCTTGCCAAATGCTCTTCAAGAGGTTCTCCACTCTCCGTCTCTACATTGGTCACCTGTATTTTACAGAATCAAGTACAAGATCCTTTTGCTTACCTACAAAGCCATCAATAAGACTGCACCTGCATACATATTCTCACTCATCTCAAGATATATCCCAGCTCACTCTCTCAGATCTTCACAGGACATACAGCTCTCCTCCACACTAAAATAAATGCTCTGATAACCAGTTACAGGACTTCTCCCACTCTGGAATAACCTTCCTCACCCACTAAGACTATCCTCTACTCTCCTAACTTTCAAGCGCTCCCTTAAAACTCGCCTCTTCCGACAAGCGTACCAAATTCCACATCCCACTTAACATTTGTCTACACTATTTACAACAACTATATTATATGGCCTCATTTCGGGCCGTATTCAGAGCTCCGGGCGCATTGCATATGCGCCCGGAGTTTTCCAATGCGTGCTACTGCGCATGCACAGTAATTTCATAACATCTACGTTGCTTGTTGCAACGTAGATTGCGTATATGCGGTCTTTAAGACCGCGTATACGCAATCTACGTCGCAACAAGCAATGTAGATGTTCTAAAATTACTGCGCAGTAGCACGCATCGGAAAACTCCGGGCGCATATGCAATTTTTATCAGTGTATTGTTAAAGTATATTGATTGCTATCGGGGATCATCTTAATTCATAAGTAGAGATCATGTAGATTCATTATTTTAGTCAGTAAAATAAAAAACGTTGTCTTTACATATAATTTACCCAATTAAAAAATGGTTACTATAAAAACAAACCTTATCGCTAGCCTGCTGGATCCGTGTCCTCAAGTACAATTAGGTTCTGACTTCCTGGTTGTCCTTCGCCGCGGTTTCCATTATTCTCTACTGTCCAGTTCCAGTATTCTTCTGTTGGCTGTCCGGGTCTAGGGTTCCCTGTTGGTCAGTTCCTGTATGCTTACCTTTAGAATTCTCCTCTGCTCTGCTTATTTCCTGCTTACCCTCCACATCTAGTGTGTGCGGCACACAGGACATGCCCAAGCACTATTTATAGGACTGTGAATTAATACTAGCCTGCAGCCAAGTCCATCCCCACTTAATAAAAAAAAAATTTAAAATCATTGCTTTCCAATTAAAAGAACTTGATGAAGATCAAAGCAGTATTGTGCAATATATGCAGCAATTGTCATGTTGTTTAGATTCCGTTGCTGCTGGGTTTTTATCATCATCTGTTCCTTCCCTGCAAGCAGTGGTTGCGGCTCCTTTTGTACTGTACCTCCTACACCAACTCTGCACCTACCAACTACTTCCAAGTTCCATGGTGATTCTAAGACTTGGGGCTTTTTCAACTAGTGTTCCATTCAATTTGACTTGTATCCCAGTAACTTTCCTACTTGGCACTTTGAGATCCCTGGATACTTTGGACGCTTTAATCACCCTGTGCAACCATAGATGTCTGGAATCAGGAAAGCACTCGGGAGTGGAAAGTCTTTCCTTGTTTGACTCCTTGTTTCCAAGCACTGCAACCTCCATTCCTATCTTACTTCACAGGAAATATAGTGGCCATGTCTGAACAGGTTCTTTATATTGTGGGGATTTATCCGTGCATGTTACAATTGTCTGGGAAACAAATATCCTTTGTGTAATCCAGGGAGCATCAGCTAGGTTCCACTATTAAGCTCCTTGCCTCCACTGGTAATTTTGAACAGCTACTTTATATGTCAATAACCCTGTACCATTGTGGCCATTCTCATGTCTTTTCTATTCTTTATGGATTCTGGTGCAGCAGACAACTTTATACCCACTAATATGGTGGCTAAATGGTTGGTAGCCCCTGCTTCTCTGGAAAGATCCATAGTCCTCCCTACCATCTATGGCATTAGATCTAGGCTCCTCTGCCTGCTTTAAATTTTTCACACAGAAAAAATATCTATTATTATTTAACTTGAAGCTATCTGTCCAGTTGTCCTGGGACTACCTTGGTTGTGTCAACATTCTGCCATTGATTGGAACACAATGTCACAAACTCATTCAGTGGGTACCTAGGGTTGGATCCAGATTTAAGTAAGTGCTTGAAATTAGTTACTCCTTAGCTAAACCATGTTGATTTCAGGGGGAGTCAAGTTTATTGTATTCTCTGCATGCAGGGATATATACTGACCAGCCTTACTTTTACACTGTTATTTAGACTTGGGATAGGAAACATCACCTCTCAACTCTAATACTGTTTGCAACAGATGAAATATGACTCCCCTGCAATCAACATGGTTTAGCCCAGGAGTAACTAATTTCATGCACTTACTTAAGTCTGGATCCAGCCCATTGTGCCCATTTCACTGTCCATACTGGATTCAGGATAACTTTGGAATTCTTGTCCTAGTCCTATTGGAGGTATTAACCTGTGGCTTCTCCCTTTACAAAATCCAGATCATCCATGGACACACATTGTCATGATTTCATCACAGACCTTCCACTATCCAAAGGACCAGACAAGGTTGTGGTAGACTAGTTTTCCAGAGCTGCCCATATTATTACACTGAAAGGCCTACCATAATTAACCTATTTGTGAAAGAAATCTTTAATGAATTACCTTTGGAGAAAATATCAGATTGTAGCTCTTATTTTGTACTCCAGTTTTGACATAGATTAGGTGTTAAACTTTTTCTCCACATATAATCCACAATTGAATGGGCTGATGGAGCGACCAATTAAAAACGTGAATTTTTTTTTGTGAATTTATATCTTTGCCAGTCAAAACAATTACGTAAAAGGGAAAAGGAGCTGCACCGGTAATAAAGCAAAAATATTGCGTGCCACCAAAGAGTCCTATACTGCAATTTACATAAAAAATGTCAAGAGAGACAAGAGAAAAGAGGACTTTGATCGGTGCACCGCTATCTATACTCTAATCTAAATCAATATACACAGATAATTATCAAGATATAAATTTATTAAGTGTTAAAAATTCACAAAAATAGAAAATTTACAAACAATGCAACATACAGACATCCTCCAAGCGAACATATATAGATCAAATAACCTGCTACAAATTCACGGAATCAAATAGAAAGGTCTGGCAGGGTTAATAAATATAACATGTTAATAAAGCAAAAAGCACAGATATATAGAGCGCAGGCATAGGTGTGCACACCTCCCCCTGAAGAAGAAAGCGAAACGCGCGTTGGGACTTGTTATATCCGTCTCCCGGTGCACCGGGACGTCGTTTTTCTCCTGCTCCGGTTTTGGTCTGGTTGGGTAATGATTTTGGCTGGGCTGCACTTGATTAGCTGTAGCGTAGGTTTAGATACTAGCCCTGAACGGGTGAAGCACAGCCGTGAGGCTGTTAGTTCTCTCTGTTAGGGCCAGCCGTCGGATGTGAGATTAGGCAGCCACGGTCTTTTTCCCTTGGTATATTTTCCAGTGGGCTTTTTGGTTTGTCATTTCTTGTTATATGCCTGCGCTCTATATATCTGTGCTTTTTAAAAAAAACAATTACGTAGACCTGCTTTGGAAATTGCTCACTGTAACAAGGTTTGTAAAGTTCTCTTCCCTATTCTCCATTTTTTGTTTAATACGGTTGCCATCCCAGTCCTCCTCCGCCTCTGGACATTCCTGGACAAGTGACATTCCTCCTCAGTAGGTTGCAGCAGTTAATTTAACCCCCTGGTTCTTTTCTAACATCTGAAGCTTAGTCCTACAAATATTGAATAATTTGTCCGAAACAACCTCCAATAAGAAAAGACAAGTTTCTCCAGAGACAGGGTGTGACTCTCCACCCACTACCTGTGCCTTAAAATCCCTTGAATATCCTATGAAATTGCCAGTACATCGACCCATTCATAGTCATGGAAATTATTAAGTCGGTGGCTGTCAGAATGGATATGCCACTAGCCCTTTACATTCTCAATGTGTTTCACATTTATTTGTTAAATCTCTTGGTTAAAACCCCAGTTTTAGTAAAAGCTGGTTCAAGAGGTTGCGAGTATGAGTGAGAGTGGGCTTTATCCACAAGGCCTATCCCACGTCTTTAGGTCATACAGCCTTTAAGCAGGCTGATTGTTAAAACGTTATTATCGGTTTGTGAAATGTGGTTAAAAGGCTGTCTGTCTAAACAGCCAGAGTCACTCATTACTTGGTGAACATGATAGAGACCTGCTATATTGTGTCAGTAAGTGCTATGTGCTTTGTGAGTGGGACATTAGGTATTGCCACTCTAGACAGGGACTATTTAGGCCAGATTTTTTTTGTTTTCTTTGTTTAGATACTGAGCAATAAAATTAGCTTTGGATATTTGACTGCTACATAAAAAAGTGCTAACGTTACCTTAGGAGAAACCAAAGTTAACCTTGTCTATACACACAAACATGCACACATACTTTCTACAGTTATAATCCCTTCAGGCACCCCTTATACACACACATGCAAATCGCATACTCACCCATTCATAAACAAATAGGGACATACATAAACATATTACAGATATAGCCCTTCGAGAGCCCCATACACACAATACAGAAGTATATCTACAAACACCCTTCTCATGCACACCCATATTACAGGAATATTTCATGCAGACAGCCCACACATATCTGCTTCTGAATTGTGTATGGAACTTTTAGAATTTATTCTATGTTTATGTATTGTATTATTGTACTCTACCCTACTCTACCCTACCCTCTGTATATACGTAAGGCTGGCCGTAGGTAGGGTGAGTAGAAGCCCTTAAGTGGGTGAAGCGCCATCGTGAGGTGGCTTTATTAATTTCTTTTATTTGTTTTGGTAGTGAGGGTTAGGCATGTTTGCTAGCCTTGTATATGTGTCAATCACCTATATACTAGATCGGAAATGTATGGGCTATTTTAATTAATTGTTGTCCAAAGTCTTGTGCTATGTGATGTTTTTTAACAAATTGAAACTATATGCAATAATAAATTGACTTAATATTTTTCTAAAAGATTTGTGATTTGGAGTGTACTCTTTTACGTTGGTCTGGAGGTACACACACCTGTTGTGATCCCTCATTTTGCTAACTTTTAGAATGGGCTTGTAAAATATTTCATGAGTACTGATCGTTTTGCAAGTGGTATTGTGATCACTGTATGTTTGTGTGTGTGTGTTTATATGGGCAGTTGAGCAGAGCTAGCAGGGCCTTCTTACCCAACCAGACTGTTTGTTACTACCCAGTCTTGTTTTAATAATTGTTAAAAATGGTAAATCACTGTGTAATATAACGCTATATAGAACTGCTAATGATTAAATCCTGTACTGAGTTATAGTCTCAGACATTGCCTAGTGATTCTGACACTTCACAAAAAGCCAGGGGGCCACATTCATCTTTATGAGAGGCTATTTCTACCAAGATTTACATCAGAAAAAAAAACTCTAAAGGAGGGGTGGACGCAGTCACCAGCAGAGGTCCACAGATGGGCAGTACATTTAAGAAAAAAACGTAGTTTATAATTTATCTTCCTATATATAATGTTTTAAGTACAAACCTAATGTTTATACTTTATACCTAATATTTATATTTATGTTACAAACCAGATATGTTTAAAGTTGAAGTAGTCTCTTGTTCTTACAATCGCTGAAACTTTATTAGGATTATTTTTGTAACAAACAGCAACGGCAGATATTACGCATGGCAACTCATTATGCACGGAGTTGATCTCGCTACCTAATGACTGCCGTAAGAATGGGCTTGCATGCACTCCGTAAGTACGAGAATACGTGGCTAGGGGAGGCATTTAAATTGGACAGTGTGGGCTGGGTTAGGCACTTCTGTTCTTACTTTTAGCAAACTCCACACAACCATATGCATGGAAAGTTAAGGTAGCCCTATGGTGGTGGTAGTCAGCAAAAATCCTTAAGAACAAGGGGCTGGATCTAGACTTAAGAAAGAGCTTGAAATTAAGAGATGAAAGTTACACCTGGACAAAACCATGTTGATTCCAGGGGGAGTCAAGTTAATTGTATTCTTTGCATGCAGGGATATATCTTTGAATTGCATACTGCACACAGATACTGCCCAGCTTTACTATTACACTGTTATTTAGACTTGGGGTAGGAAACATCACTTCTCAACTCTAATACATGAGAGGTGATGTTTTAGAAATATGAAATATGATTCCCCTGCAATCAACATGGTTTAGCCCAGGAGTAACTTTCCTCTCTTAAATTCAAGCACCTAAGCCTGGATCAAGCCCAAGGGGCGTGTCACAGGAGTGCACTTGCCACTTAAGTGTGTAGCTTTGCGAATCTTCTTTTACTTCTTTCATACTTAAGTCTGAATCAGGCCCGCTATGACCATCTTTAAACATAAAATAAAACCCATCCTGTGCAGAGTGCTTAAATACAAACTTTTACTTGTTTGCTTAGAAGGGATATTACCTAGACATGGAGTAAAGTTCTTTTCCTTACTTAAATAAATGGCAGACTGTTTATTGTTTAGGTAATAATGATGCCATTGTTTCATGGCCTTCTGAAAAGGGTGAAGCTGCTGTTGCCCTTTATAGGAGTAAAAACATTGCAGAGATTGCAAAACAACTTTGTTAAGTGCTATAGGATGCTTACATATGATCCCCCAGGGAATTTAAAGATAAGATTGACTAATATCTTGCTGAGGCAGTATCTGAGGGTTGGATAACTGATTGTACGTCTAAATTTTTACTGCATTATGCCCCTAAGAGTCTATTGATATATATTTTGTCAAAAGTGCATATGATCTTGGTCGACACACCTGGCCAGCCAATTTAATTCTTCATGGTAAAATTCACCAGTCTCAGATAGCGCTTTCTGGTCTTCAAGAATATAGCCTCGACCATTCTTAATAATATGTCCCAAGTACTTTCAAAATTCCCTCTGTGTTGATTCCATACACTTTTTAAATGTTCCTTTAAGGTGTTCAAGATGAATCTTTCTTAAAGTTTTCTCCTATATTCTTGTGTTCAGTCAGTCAAACATGTGAAAATATATAAAAGAGGAAACAAATAGAGTAGTAACTTCACAGCATGCAATATTTCTTGCACTCAGTGTTCTTCTCTTTGTTATTTTGCCTGTAATGTGTCTTTACCTCTCCCACAATGCTCTCTGGCTCTCTCAGGTGCTCAATGTTGGTACATAAATAAATAAACAAGCAACGGAAGAGAACCAATAGTGTTACATGTTTCATGTATGTATCGACTAAGGAATACACTCACAATGTCTTTCTTGGGTTGTGTGCCTATAAATAGTACTCCACCACTTCTGCCCCTTTCTGGATTTACCTCCGCCTGCATAACCTCCGCATTAGCCGTCTGGCAGGATACTTAGAAGATAAAAGATGCACCACAAACAGACCTTCATGAAGCCAATAATATCAAATTCACATCATCAATTTAGTCATGTGCTCACCTTATTCTCCTCTTGTATCCATGCTTATATAAAAAAACTTTTCTTTCAAACACCTCCAGACAGGTAAACAGTAATGGAACTTCATCGCCACCTGGACATTACCGAAGTTGATGTCGCCTATTTCTAGGGTTGGAGAAGGTGTTCCAGCATTTGAGACAGATTCGCTGTTAATGAATTCACACCCGCCACTATTGGTCTTCTGGGTCTTTATGACTCTTAGGTAATATATAGAGTAATGGAATAACCGACTCTATATTCACCAAAAAGTTTTCTTCTTTTTCAGATAGAACTTCTCTCTTTACATATTTTTTTCACTTGTTCTATTAAGGATCTTTTATTCTTTAAGTTGGATTGGTGTGGATTTTCTCATATTCACCATCTTCTTCCAGCAGTCTGTAACATTCCTGGTCATACTTTTCTTTATCCATGGCTACTATTCCCCCTCCTTTATCGGAGGGTTTAATTATTATCTCTTTGTTCTTTCTAAGTGTTCTTAATGCTTTCCGTTCCTTTTTAAGATTATACCTCACTTTCTCTTTCTGATTTAATTCTTCTAGATCTTTCTGTACCAACCAGTTAAACGTATCCACCCAACATCCTTTCATACGTTGGGGGAAAAAAGTAGACTTCTTTTAAAATGTTTTTTTTCCCATTGATCTTGTATATGTTCTTTTTCTTTGAATAATTTTTTGGAGCTTATCTTTCTGACGAACTTTTGTAGGTTTATGTATGTTTTGAAGTTGTCGCTCCTCTTAGTTGGGGCAAACTTAAGGCTGTTATCTAAAACCTCTTCTTCTTCTTCCTCTTCCTTCTTCCTCTTCTTCTTCTTCCTCTTCTTCCTCTTCTTCTTCCTCTTCCTCTTCTTCTTCTTCCTCTTCTTCCTCCTCCTCTTCTTCCTCCTCCTCCTTCTTCTTCTTCCTCCTCCTCTTCTTCTTCCTCCCCCTCCTCCTCTTCTTCCTCACCCTCCTCCTCCTCCTCTTCACCCTCCTCCTCCTCCTCCTCACCCTCACCTTCTCTCTCTGTATATCTTCCAAATTCTGTTGTTTATTTAATTTTTTTTATTTTCTGTTTGTATTCTTCTTGTCACCCCACCCTCCCTCTCCCCTTTGG